>JBBPKS010000014.1:0-36731 GCA_038089355.1 Pulveroboletus ridleyi | reverse complement strand
GTGGTGGAGGAACGTGCCAAGGCCATCCAGGAGGAGCGCCTCAAGAGGGCACCTCAAGAGCAGGAGGAGGCCTGGGACAAGGAGAAAGGGAAGGCGCAGGCGATGGGGCAAACGCAGGTGTGTGGTCCATACTCAGACATCGGACGTGGCTGATGGAGGTCCACAGGACGAGGGCCACAAGGGCGAGCTGTCGACATCGGACCAGGCCCCGAAGAGAGGACACAAGGCCGCCAACCCTGGGTGGTCCCTGTGTGCACGATGTGTGCAACGGGGTGAGGAGTGCCGTCCCCCTCAACAGGGGTTGAAGGGGAGGTCGTGCCGTGCGTGTGCACACGGCCACCTCGTTTGCAAGAGGAAGGAGGCCCTGGAGGATCCCAAGGAGGTGGACGAAGAGGACGAGAAAGACCGCCCGGTGCCTCGCAAGAAGGCCTGGGTGGAGGTGGTGATCCCGCCCCCCCCTTATCCCACTACAGACACCCTTGTGGCCCTTCTTACGAAGGCCACGGGGTCGCTTGGCCTCATTGCTGGGGGTTTCGCGCCCCTGTGAGAGGACGTGGCTGGGGTGTAGGAGGAGCTGAGGAGGCTCTGGGAGGAGGTCGTGGGGGTGCGGGCGAGGGGGTGTGGATACAAGGAGGTGGGGACGCAGACGAGGGCAGACCCAGAGGTGGGGAGGACGGAGACGGAGGTGGAGATGGAGAATGGAGGCAGCCCTGGAGGAGCCAGAGGCTGAGTAAATAGTGTAATTTTGTTTTTCTTTTGTAAATGAACAAAGTCCGAATCGGAATAAGGAGTGAGTAAGAAGGGAAGGAAAAAGGGAAAGGAAATGAAAACGGAGTAGGTACTTCCGGTGGAAGTCTGAGACTAAGTCCGAAGCATGACCTAACTTTGTAGCTAATAACCAAGAGGTCTCGTCGTCAGTTCCCTCATATCCAAGCCAATGCACCAAGTACAGGAGTTGGCAGTGGCACCTTCTCTGATCGATCTTGGAGTCTAGGATCTCCGTGATCTCATACTCAGGTTCTCTGTCAACATGAAAGACTTGGTGTATGGATTTCATAGAGTCAGATAACCGGAAGGTAAAGGAGTGTGAACCTGGCTTAGCAATAATAGTGAAAGGTCCTAAATATCTTTCGGAGAGTTTCTTTGAAGGTCTTGTGGATTGGAGGTATTTCGCTTTAAGGTATACCTGGTCTCCGATAGCAAAGTTCAGAGCTGGAGATCTTCTCGCATCTGCTGGTCCTTGGTAGCGCTTCTGTGCCTCCAGCATCTCCGATTGGAGGAATTTGTAGAGTTGGTCCAAGTCCATGATGTAGGACTGGGCCACGGAGGAGGTGAGAGTGGTATCGGAGTTGATGGAGAGGTTCGGGTGGTAGCCCTTGTTGGTGAAGAAGGGAGATATGCCGGTGGTAGCACTGGGCGCATTGTTGTAAGAGAATTCCACGAGCAGAAGGAGTTCTGACCAGTTGTCTTGCTGGTAGTTACAATAGATCCGGAGGTATTGCTCAAGGGTCTGATTAGTGCGCTCTGTCTGACCATCTCCTTCGGGGTGGTACCCTGAAGTGAAGTGTAAGCACATGTTGAGAGCTTTACCTAGTGACTGGAAGAAATGCGATACGAACTCGGAGCCCTGGTCGGAGGTGACATGGGAGGGAACTCCGTGTTTTGAGAAGATGTGGAGGAGGAACAGCTTGGCGAGCTCAGCGGAGGTGATGGTGTCATGAGTTGGAATGAAGATGACTTGCTTCAATAACCAATCTATGATGACAAGGATGGCAGTGAAGCTGGAGGAAGGTGGGAGCTGCTCGATGAAGTCCATGGATATGGAGTTCCATGGTTTCTCCAGGACCAGGAGCTGCTTCAGGAGATCATATGGGTGATGTCAGGGGACCTTGGCTCAGGAGCATGTCGTACAGGAGGACACATAGTCCTTGACGAATGTCCAAATGCCCGGCCAGGTGTATTTGTGACGGATCAGCTCTAGCATATGGTTCTGTCCGAAGTGGCCTGCGGTAGGGTGATCATGGAAAGTCTGGAGAAGTCAGAGTCGGAGGTCGGCAGCATTAGGGACATAGATGCATTTGTCCCTTAGGAGGAAGCCTTCGGGGCTTACTGACCATCTTGGGTTGTCTAACGACTCGGAGGAGAGGAGGGGTGACACGACTGGGTCAGCAGGGAGAGAGGAAAGGATATTGGAGCGGACTTGTTCAGTGTCGAGTAGGACAGAGGCCCAGAGTAGCGGAGTTTCTAGGAGCATGGCTCACAAGGATGTCGCGAGTTGCTCCGAGGTGAAGATGGGCTGGAGATTGTCGGGGTTGACACAAGTGAAGTCCCTATCCCCCTCTTTGGGGTAGACATCCCAGCGTCTAGTCAGTGCGTTGGGCTTAGCTCCAAGCTTACCAGGACAATATCAGACTGCCATATTGAACTGGCAGAGGAACTCTGACCATCGGGCCTGGCGGCGCGTCAGGAGCTTCATGGTGGAGAAGTACTCCAGGTTCTTGTGGTCTGTGACTACATCGACAGGGTGGGTGGAACCCTCTAGGAAATGTTGCCATGAGGAGAAGGCCTCAAAGATCGCTAGTAGCTCCTTGTTGTGGGTGTCATAGTTCAACTCCATTCCAGAGAGCATACGGGAGTAGAACGTGACGGGATGGAGTTCATTGTCGGAGGTGATGGAGAGAATGCCAGTGATGGTGTAGTCGGAGGCATCAGTCTCAACTGTCATTGGAGCATTGGGGTCCCAATGCACGAGCACCGGAGCTGTAGTAAATGCATTCTTAAGATGTTGGAAGGACTTACGACATGATTTGGAGAAGTCCCATGGAGCACTCTTGCGAGTGAGTCGGGTCAGTGGAACCATGATATCGGAGTAGCTGTGGATGAAGCAACAGTAGAAGTTGGCGAATCCTAGGAAGGACTGGATGTCCTTGACTTTCCAGGGTTCCGGCCAATCTAAAATTGTCTGTATCTTATCCTTGGCCATAGAGAGACTGGAGGGCAAGAGGATGTATCCAAGGTATTTGATAGTGTCGCTGTGCCATTTGCATTTCTCAGGTTTGCAGTAAAGTCCGTTGGCACGGAGGCGTCGGAGGACTTCTTGGACATGCTTCCAATGTGAGGCAGGGTCAGCGGAGTAGATGAGGATGTTGTCGAGATACACCACCATGCTGACGTCCAGCATATCAGTGAAGATACTGCTGACGAATTGCTGGAAGGCGGCAGGGGCATTAGTAAGTCCGAATGACATTACTAACCACTCGAAGGAACTGTAGCACGTTCGGAACGATTTTTTCCACTCATCTCTGTTGGCCACATGGACCAGATGGTACATGTGCCGGAGATCGAGCTTCATGTAAATCTTAGCTCTGCTCAGAGCCTCAAGGAGGTCCGAGGTGCGCGGGAGAGGGTAACAGTCCTTTTTCATGATCTTGTTCAGGCCTCAGAAATTGACGCATAATCGGAGTGAACCATCTTTCTTTCGAATGAAGAGGATGGGTGTGGCATGAGGGGAGGAGGATTGGTGGATGAAGCCAATCCAGAGATGTTTGTCGAGAAAGTCCCGAAGGGCTCCCTGTTTGGAGGGCGAAATGGAGTAGAGGCGACCAATGGGAGGTTCGGCGCCTTCCTCAAGTTCAATCTTCAGGTCAAAAGGCCTGTGCGGAGGCAAGGTGTCAGCCTTGCCCTTACTGAAGACGTCCGCGAATTTGTGGTACTCCAGAGGAACCTTTGGCAGGTCCAGAGCCTCTTCAGGTGGAGCGTCGATGCACGTAGCGCTGCGACCGCAGATGGAATGGAGGGAGAGGGTGAAGGGTGTTGATCCTTCAAGCTTGCAGGCCTGGTGAAAGGCAGCAGCATTGACGAAGGAGACCGGAGGGGACCGAAGTCCGGGTGCTGTGGGAGAATCCAGGAGTTCTGGCGAAGGTTCATGCAGAGGAGTCGGAGAAGTGTCGGAGCTCGACTCCGGAGGGATGGAGGGTGACGTCAGGGTTGGCAAACCTGTGGGGTCAGTTCGGAATGAGATGCTGTTCATAGCCCAATCAATCAATGGATTGCAACGGGCGAGCTAGCAATGTCCAAGAACTATATGACACGAGGGATCCAACGAGGTAAATAAAATGTTTTGGAGGTGGAAGCTCCCAAAGCGAAGGACAAATGGAGGTCTATAGTGGAGGAAATGGAAGAAGCAGAGGAGCCGTCGAAGAGGCGGAGGGAGAGCATAGGCACAGAGTACATAGGTAATTTATTTTTATCTACAAAGGCAGAGTCTATGAAACAATGGGTAGAACCGGAGTCTACAAGTAATGGTACATCGGAGATGGAGAAATTGGAAAGGGAAACTATTGGACGGAGGGAGTTCGGATCTGAAAGAGAGGACGTATTGAGATGGAGTGTCGGAGGAGCACAGTTGTCAGGCTCAACGCAACTCCCAACCTGTGCTATAGGGGAGTCGCACTCTATTTTTTCGCCTCTGAGGAAGTGGAGCTGGAGGTTGGAGCAGGAGTTGTTGCAGCTGCTCGAGCCTTCGCAGCCCTAGAGGTGCTCTTCAGACATTCTTTTGTGGAGTGTCCAATGAGGCCGCAGAAGAGGCACAAGCCGAGCTTTAGACAGTGCTGTTGCTCCTCAGGGAGGAGCTTGCTGTCCTTGCGCAAAATGGCAGAGATTGAGTCTGCAGAGGTGGACTTGGTCCTGCTCTTCTTGTTGGCGGAGGAGGAGGAGGAGCCTTTGGATGACTTGTCCTTAGGCTTACTGGAGGCAGAGGTAGAGGCGGCACCAGACGAGCTGTCCTTGCCGGAGTTGAATGATTTGGAGGCGGATGCAGAGTTGCTGGAGTTCAACCTGGAGGCTTTGGTTGCGCAGGCGATTTCGTCCTTGCATTCCCAATACTGATGGTTGATCTGCTGGGCAAGAGCGTGGAGTTCGTGGATGTCATCGGGTTTGCCTTGACAAGTGAGTTCATTCTTGATGCGGTCCGGGAGACCAGAGTAGAAGCTTTGTCGGAGAGCTCCTTGGCCCCAGTCTCAGACCTGGCTGGCGAGTCGGTTTCACTCGATGATATACTTGGAGATGCGCTGGGTATTGCGCATCTGGAGGTGCTCAAGCTAGGCTTCAGCATCTGCAACAGGGTCGTGAGGTCCGAAATTAGACTGCAACTCATATAGGAACGTATGTCAGCTGTCCATCCACACGGGTCGGAGGCCTGGCACTTCAAGTCTGAGGAGGTCCAGCTCGAAGTATTCGAGTGCGGTCCCCTTGAGGTAGGACTGAGCAAAGGTTACCTTGGTCCAATCCTTGTGGTAGGTCCAGGGATTGGCCTGGAAGTGGAGTTCGCACTGGACAACGAACAGGCGGAGTTTCTTCGGGTCCGTCCTGTCGAATGGGTCGGGTTCCCAGACTTTGGGCTTCGAGCCTTCGGTCTTCCATTGTCAGAGTGCTTGGCGGGTCATCCCCTTGATGGCATTGGCAAGTTGGGTGAAAGGTTTGTAGGCAAGTGGGACTTGGTTGCGTTCTTCATCTTTGGGGTTATCTTCATCAGGGAAGTGCCCGGTGGAGGAACCCTGATCGGAGTCTGCATCAGAGGAACTAGAGGAGTCATTTCCACCTGGGTCGTTCCTGTTGCCCCTTCTGCATGAAGGCATTGGGGTGCCGGGTCAGACTTGGACAGATTCTTCATTGTCCCATTCCTGGGAACCTATCAGAGGAAATTTGGGACTGAGGGTAAGCAGAAGAGGTGTTAGCAGGGACAGAGGTTGTCTGCTACGCGCCTCGGAGATGGAGGGCGCAGTGACCATGGTATGTGTGGAGAAGCTTCGAAAGTCTCCAGGGACCCCGTGAGAACTGCCAAAGGCAGTCTGCAGGACCTGCTCACGCTGGGAGGTTCGTCTTGTGCACACAGACATAAGGTTTGTCGGAAAAGGTGAGCCTTGACAAGAGGGAGTACGAATATACTGTCAAGTCCAGTTCCTCTGGAATCAAGTCCAATCAGAGGTCCGAAGGTTAGTATATGAAGTTCATAAGGAGGATGAACGGAGTTCAGAGCGGCAAGGGGGTACCTAGGAGGACGTTGGCACAGGACTTATGTGTCGCGCCCTTGCCTAGGCTCTGTCCTCATATTTCGTAGGAGAGAGGGAGAGAGAGAAGAGAGAAGGGAGTTGGACGAGAGACAGGAGGTGACTGATTTGATATTCATACTGAGGTACAGAAACAGAGTACAGGAAGCTTATATACTGAGGTCTGGTCCAGAGTTCGGACAGAGGAATGGAGGATCATATGGAAAGGTACGTCGGGTAAAAGGGAAGCATATGGAGATGGAGAACATACATAGTGAGAGCATATGGTGTGGCAAAGGGTCTAAGGGATGAGGCTAAGGGTTGTAACTAAGGAATGGAGGGTCGAAGGTACAAGGGGAATACTAAATAAGGAAAGTGAAGGAAGTCCGATAATAAGAGAACGGAGTCCGGTATAATAGGATGAAGTCTGGATTACAGAGTACAGAGAAGGAGTGAAGGGTCCGGAGATTGGAGATTGGAGCAGATATGACAATCTCCTAGGACTACGATCTGGATCTCATGGCTTGCCTCCTTGCAGCCTGACCTCCTTAATCTCTGTCCTTCCATTCCTTCATTACACTTACTGTAGTACATTTGTTACCATGTATAGTAGTGTACAGCTTGGTCCATGCATGGACCCAAGCAATATATAAGGCCAGTGGCCTAAAGCTGGGAACCCCAGCTTTAGCCACTTGTCAATTGGCTTCTCCTCTGTCTGCTAAGGGCTTGGCCTTCGAGCCTCATCCCTTGTCCCTCATGAAGGTTTTACAACGGTTCCTGCTCTGGCTAGCCCATGATATGGGCATTCCCTCTTTCAGCCAGGTAGCTCCATCATCAGCTTTCTCTCTCTAGGGTTATGGTTTGGTCTAGCCAATGGTCAGTTTGGTTTCTCGGTGAATGCAGCAAGCTGTTCACAACACTTGGCTAAAGCTGGGGTTCCACTGGCCTTATATATTGCTTGGGTCCACACATGGACCAAGCTGTACACTACTATACATGGTAATAAATGTACTACAGTAAGCGTAATGAAGGAATGGAAGGACAGAGATTAAGGAGGTCAGGCTGCAAGGAGGCAAGCCATGAGATCCAGATCATAGTCCTAGGAGATAGGAAATATATACTAATGGATACAAGGGGAGATTAGATCAGATTGGGAGATCTAGAAGGTGGCAGGATTACTATGGAGTTCCGATGGAAATAAGGGTCTAAGGTAATCTAGGGTTTGCCATGTGGCAACCTTAAGGCTATGATGTTGTAGATGATGTCAGGGTCTGGACTCATCATGTGACTGGTCATGTGATCAGCCTTGTGGAGGTCACGTGATGTAATGAACGTGAGGATGAATGAAAGTGAGTGAAAGGAGAGTGAAGATAAAGTTAGGTGCAAGGGGTTTGGAACAATTATGACCTGTGCAGGATTATTGAAAGCTTAACACAATCACTGTGCATAATCAGTATCCCCTACCTCTAATCAATGAACTGGTGATTGAAGTCTGCAAGGTACTACACCAAGTTTGACATCAGATGGGGGTACAATAACGTCTGAATGGCCAAAGGAGATGAATGGAAGGCAGCATTCCACACCAATCACAGACTTTTCAAACCCCTCATGATATTCTTTGGGTTGATCAACTCCCCTGCTACATTTCAAATGATGATGAATTTGCTATTTAAAGAGCTTATCAATCATGGAGTCATTGTTGTTTATATTGATGACATAATGATCTTCACAAAGACCCTTGAAGAGCATCCTAAGATAGTTCAAGAAGTCCTCACAATCTTCAGATGAGAACACCTTTATCTCCAACATGACAAGTGCAATTTTGAGGTACAAGAAACAGAGTTCCTCAGGATCATTGTATCCCAAGATAAAGTTAAAATGGAACCAAAGAAGGTTCAAGTGATCGTCAACTGGCCCCAACCCACCACCCATAAACAACTAAGGGGTTTCTTGGGATTTCTAAACTTCTATCAATGCTTCATCAAGAACTTTGCCCAAATCACATGACCTCTTAACAATCTAACATCAGAGAAAGTTGATTTCATGTAGGATGATAAATGCCAAGCTGCAATGGACCAGCTGAAAGCTATGCTTTCGTCTGCCCCTGCCCTAGCAATACCTACAGACACAGATCCATATTGGGTCAAAACCAATGGCTCGGGCATTGGCATTGGAGCTGTCCTATCACAGCAACAAAACAGGATCTGGCACCCCATCACATTTATCTCGAGATCTCTCAATGATGCAGAGAGAAACTATCATGCCACAGACCTCAAAATGCTTGCAGTCATCTTCACATTGAAAGAATGGAGACAGTACCTTTTAGGTGCCACTCACCCATTCGAGATCTTGGTTGATCATAAAAACCTTGAGTTCTATCATAAATCTGTCGACCTCTCACAATGACAAGCTTGCTGGCAACAAATTATCCAGGAGTATGACTTCATATTTAAACATCACTCCGGAAAAACAAACCCAGCTGATCCTCTGTTCTGGAGGCCAGGCTTTGAAAAGGGGGTAACAAATAACAACAAACAGCAAATCCTACTCCCTGATTCAATGTTTACAAACTCAACATGAGAAAACATGTTCATCATCATCAATGGGATGGAAATTTGTGTGCAACAAAAGGAATCCATCAAGATGCAAGTCAAATGCCTCCAGTCATGCACTGAAAAGTACGCCCAAGAAGGATTAATAAAAGAAACAACATAGTGGTCAAAGAAAGACAATGTCATCTACTGATGAGATCTACTATACATACCAATGGAGTCCATGCTCATGGAACAGGTCATCAGAGAAAATCATGATCACCCCATAGCTGGACACCCAGGAGTGCATAGAACACACGACCTAATCATGACATGCTACTACTGGCTCACTGTAAGAAAAGATGTAGAAAGATATGTGAAAGGATGTGATAAGTGTCAGAAGGCAAAAAACTGCCCCATATCATTGTAGGAGGTCTCAACCTCCTACAGTTGCAGGTCCTTCTTTTCGTCCATTCAAGCATCCACTCAAGCATCCATCATCCATCCAGGTAGGTCCTTTTCATATCCCGTTCATTTCTTTGTTCTCCTAGCTTCATCTGTAAGATCTGCCTGTTCATCCGGTACCAGATCTGTGTCGATCTGGTCTGGATATTTTTAGCTTACATACCCCCTGGGCACCGACTGGTCCTGGATTAGTTAGATCATGTACATAGATAGAAGTCCACAGGCATTCCCAGGACTATAAAACGGGTGTATCACACCTCAGAATACATCTTTCCGCATCTTTTCTTTCCCTCCACTTTCTGTCTGTCTGAGAAGGGAGCTGCCTAGGTCCTCTACTCACTTCAGCCTGTTTTTCCTGTCCCCCTCCCTTGGGTCGAGTTTATACTTGCACCCTTTTCTTTTTCTAGTCCTTATCCACTCTGGATAGGATTAGTGTTTTACATTGTTACACACACCCCTCAGGCCTAATGAGGTCCCATCTGCCCCTTGGGAAATCATATCCATTGACATGGTCAGACCAATCCCCAACTCACAAGGGAAAGATGCCATTTTGGTAGTCATTGACCAATTTTCTAAAATGATACACCTCTTTCCCATTTTATCTACAATCATGGCCAAAAGAGTCATCACCATATTCCACAACAACATATTCAAACTCCACAGCCTACCAAAGAAGATGATATCAGATCATGGACCTCAGTTTGTATCACAATTCATGACAGACCTATACACACTCCTATGGATCAAAGGAAACCCTTTGTCATATCCATCAAATCCGGTACTCCGGACTTAACTCTGGACAACTCCGGATACCTTTCCTGTGACCTCTGGTGCGTTCTTGATGAGTCCGCATCCCTGACACCCCGGACCCTCTGTATTTAGCATTCCTTGTTCTTAGTGTTACACTCCATTCTTTGCTTATAGTACATAGCCATTAGCCTCGCCCCAGTTCACCCTCCGTCCCTGTGCCCGCTTAGGAGCACAGCTCTGGTATACCTAGCATCCGCACTCTGGACTATTAGTAAGACCTATGTTCTACTCCCATATATAAAGTCCCCGCACTTGTAGTAGATACTCCAGTTTGAATATCAACTTGGACAGTCTCCCAAGCTCACTTTGACCCCCTTGAGTCTCTAAGACTCTCCTCTGAACCATCCTCGGCCTTGTTGCTTGCAACAGGACCAATCTGATTCCTTCCGCCCATTCTGAAATTACAGGACACCCCCGGAGTTGTGACAAGGGCGCACCACATACAGTGAAGCCAAGTCCTGCTCGAACTCCGGAGTTCCGGAGTTACCTCCCGGAGACCCTGGTACTAACACCCTTCAATGGCCTACCACCCACAGACTGACAGACAAACAGAATGTATTAATTCTGAGGTTGAGCTCTACCTGCAGATGTACATCAACCACTATCAGAACGACTGGGCTGAATGGTTAGCCCTAGCTGAGTTTGCACATAATCAAAAAATCACCAGTGTGACCAGGTCTAGTCTATTTATACTCAACTATGGATAGTAACCATTGGTTTCTATCGACAACCAAAGAGAGGTGCAAATGGCAATGGCCAAAGCAGTGAATTTCACCATGCAAATGAAAGAGACACACACTCAAGCAAAAATCATATTGGAGAAAGTGGCTGCAGAGATGAAAAAATACTATGATTGAAACACAAGAACCCTGGTGAAATACCTACCAACCTGGCAATCAAGTGCTTTTAGATGGGAAATATATCTGATTGGATTGATTATCAAAAAAGTTCAAGGATAAACATTACAGCCCTTTTAAAATCCTAAAGAAAGTAGGCCCAGTAGTGTATGAACTTCAGTTACCTGATACGTGGTGCACCATATACCCAATGTTCCATGAATCACACCTATGGCCATATCACCAAGGAATGTTCCCATCTCAGAATGAACCTGCACCACTCCCCACTGTAATACCATAACAAAATGAATACAAGGTTGAATCTATTGTTGACTCGCAAAAATGCCAAGGGAAAGTATAATACCTCATACACTGGAGAAACTATCCATAAGAAAATCATACATGGGAGCCTGAGGCACACCTCATGAATACTAAAGAGGCAGTCACTGAATTCCACAAGAATAACCCCACCACTATATGATCCCCTCTCTGATGAACCCTGTTATTGTCCTATGTGTACCTCCAGCACCATGACAATATATGACCCCAGCTTCAAAGAGTTTGCTGCATCCCTAACACATTTGCCCATGACATATTTCAAAATCCCACCAGGTGATATGACTGACTTGGAACATCAGCTTGAAAAGGGGGTAATGTCAGAAACACAAGAATCTTATTTCACCATCGACTCCCATCACCTTATCTAATCTTATCTTATTGGAATATCACAGAATGTTCCAGAGGGTTCCATGACATCACCATTAGGTAATCATTCTGAGATGTTCTATCATATTCCATAGCATAGCCACCTCCATAGTATATAAAGTTGATAACTCTCATGTGTATTTCTTACACTTGGAATTCTCATCTTTTGTGCTCTACTTCACTTTGAGGTTGAGTCTGATATGAATCAGATGTGATCCTTTGTCACAGATCCTCATTTTGACCTGTTATTGCACAGAGCCTTCAATCATTAATGGGAAAAGAAACTCCTGAAGGGCTATCTATGAAAGGAAAATATCATTTTCAATGTTAGATATGGTTGGAAGGTATCATCCATCTCAATCTTATTTTCACACAAAGGTTCAAAATGGCAACTTAGTAAACATAACCCCTTTGTATCTACACTCATAGTCAATGGGGTGCACCACCAGGATATAACTGATATCATTACTACTGTGCTCCAGGATGATATCAGTGGTATATTCCATCTAACTCCATTTGAACAATACTAGTAGCAAGTGATCCTATCCAAGTGTTCAGCAAAGTATACTTATCTCCCATGTTAGCAAATCTATATCAATCAGTACATTTACTTCCTCATGAGCCTGATGAAAAGTTAGAGTGCATAGTTATTTTAATCATGCTTTGGTTGGACACCATGCAACTCATGAACTTTGGGAATGTGTCTTTGTGGCCTATATACATGTATTTGGGAAATCAATCCAAATATACTCCTGGGAGGCCAACAGCTGATTTGTGCCATCACATCACTTATATACTGATGGTAGATCAGCTAGAGTATTATCTGATGCCAGCAACTGACAAAGTACTCTAAGTTGCCTGATGACTTTCAAGAATGATATAAGAAACATTTCAGGTGGCCTGCATCTGACAATGTTTACACCCACTATAAGAGGAAATTGATGTAAAAGATATGGACACTACTACCTAATGAGAAGTTCAGATGTGCATACAAGTCTAGTATGGTAATCAAATTCATTGATGGGATAGTCTGTCATGTCTTCCCTCAGTTCTACTTATATAGTACTAACTACCCTGAAAAGTAAGTGTCAATCAACTAACAACTTGACTATCTAATGAGTTTCCATTCAGGATCTTACTTGCTTGCATCAAATTCCTTGGCTTATGCCTCTGTCTGCACTGCTTGACCAAGAAATCAAATATGCAAGATATGGGCTTGTTGACTGACGTGGAGACACAAAGGCCAAGGTTTCAAAGGTATGCAAGTATATGTAATGTATTTTTATGTATGGTGTGAGTGTCAATGGTGTCTGTGTAAAGAGAGTCCTGAATATGTCCTTGGTCACAAACAGGGTAAGCTTTTTCAATCATTGATATATACAAGTATCTAAACATTGAAATCCTCTATAGAGCACTTTCTCAGAGCACATTGGGATTGTTAACAAGGTCTTCAACTATTTCTTACTGTTTCTTGTTGACCCTTTACATGAATTTGAGCTTGGAGTTTGAAAGGCTGTATTATGCACTTGATACATATCTTGTATGCCATGGGTGGAACAGCTGTCCAGCAGCTAGATTCATTTCATAGCTCACATAAAGTAATGTCTATCTAGATACTGGCAGATCCCTGTATTTGGGTAAGAGATGATTCAAAAATTCCATAAAAATGCATTAGCAATGAAGCAACTTGCAGTGTGGGATTTCAAGGACTTGCTGCAGATGAGTAGTCCAACCTAACCTCACTCTCTAGCTAATATTTTTAGTGCACCCTACCTATTTCAAGGGTCTTCTACCAGTCCTACACAATGATATCACTCTTGATCTCATCTTGGACCTCACAACATGGCATGTATTTATCAAACTTTGTCTCTATACCAAACAAATGCTGGAATTCTTTGATGTGGCCACAATGTACCTCAGTTAGTCAATGTGGAAATTCATTTGGGTGATATGCAGCTATTACCACACAAATGAACTCCCTCCGGAACATGCAGTATGTACATAGTTATTGCAATGCAATGTTGGTAGTGAAACATAACCAGGTAGCCTCTGGCTTATACCCAAAGACAAAGAAGCTCAATATTTCAATATACAAGTTCCATGCCATCAGCAACTATCCAGATACATATGATTTGATGCTATGAAACTACAGACAACTACACAATGCAGACAGTAGGTTATTTTTGATGTCTAATTGTGTTTCTAATCAATAAGTAGGGTGAACTTGAGCATTGCTGGGTCAAGCATCACTTCCCACAATCTGGAAAGAAGAAGAAACATCAGGTCAAGAGTATGGCCACACAAGACACTATTGAACAATTCATCAGGAAGATTGATGCTGTACAAAGAAGATTCAGCAAACAGAACACAGGAAAGCCAGGATGTATTCACACATCACTCTCTGAGCACTATTTGAGTGCTTAGACCTCACAGAGACATGACAACCTCACCAGTTGGCTAGCACCATAGCAGAATGATATAGCATTCCAGGTGAGTCATGAATTCCATCCTCAGTATACTAACCTGAACAATAAATTACAGGATTTTCTGCCTTGACTGAGAGATCACCTGCTGGCTCATGCATGCAGATTGGCTTACAATGGTGACAAACACAACCTCTCCAATAATGACTGATACTGTATCAACATCAAGGGAAATCAACTGTACCACCACTTATTCCCTCAGATCAACTACATAATACATATATAATCTATGATATGAGCAAGATACTATAAGCCCTCAAACTCATCCAGACATTATGGTACTTTCACACAAGGACAAATGCAGCTATCCATATTGGTATGCTTGCATCATTCATGTATTTCACATCATAGTTCAGCACCATGAAAGCCTTGTCAGTCCATTTTCAGCTTCTAGCCAGATGGATCTGTTATTTGTGTACTGGTTTCATTAGAATGTTAACTATTTTTCCTGTGTGAAGTGAGAAACAATTCCATCAGCTTCAACTCTTTGATCAAGAAAGTTCATTGGATGCATTCAGATTCCTCAACCTGTTACAATTTACTACTATATTTGCTCTTTTCCCCTGCTTGAACTTGCCTTTCCCCTTGCTTAGTTCTTCTTACACTAAGCTCATAGTGTTACAATTCATATCTATGTTCCTGTTTTTCTCCTTTTTGTTTGGACTTATTCCTTCTCATTTAGCTCTCGTTACTAAACTCATAGTTCCTTTCTTCCATGTACCTGATTGTTCTCTTCATTTCCAGAATATTCCATGATTACTCATTGCTCGTCTTTTGCTATTGGTCTGCTGACCCAATGCTCAGTCAGCAGTTTATTCTTTCACATTCCTTCAGTTTCTATATAATTACTCAGCAACTCTTCACTCTCATATATAAACCTCCAAGTAGTACCTCTGTCTCCCAGCTTAGACCTACTTGGCTTACATAATCCTAACCTCCTTTTTGTGTGTCTTTGCTCTACACCTGAGTGAGTGCTTTAGCTCTTGCCTGTGTCCCATCCCAATTACAAGGGATAAGTCCTTGGCCCACCCACATCACCAGGAAGTCTATCATCTGGCACCACCAGGACAAACCCTTGACCTTGTTGTCTGCAAGGTACCCCCTTGTCTCAGCATCTTAGGACCTTCACCAAGTTCACACCTGACCCTTCAGGATCAAGTGTAACACATAGTTCCCTTGCCCATGTGACCAATGCTCTTTCATATTCTTCTTCATTCTACATATGCTTACTTATTGCTCTTCTTATGCCATTGGCTTGCTGACTCAATAATCAGTCAGCCTATTGTTCTTTTGCATTCTTCTGGTTTCTATGCAATTACTCAGTGTCCCTTTGTCTTCATATATAAACCTCACCAAGCAATACCAGATGTCTCCAGCTTAGACCTACTTGGCATATAAATGTCTTATTTCTACTCTTGTGTCTTCACTCTACATCTGAGTGAGCACTTTAGCTCATACCTGCATCCCATCCCAATCACTGTTATGACTTTGTCAAGAAGTCATCAGAAGGGATGGAAAAACCCTTTGGCTGGAAGAAACCAAACCTAACAGCTGATGATAGAGCTACCCAGCAAAGAGAGGAATGCTGTAACCCTGGCAGGGGAGCTACAAGTACCAGTAGCTATGTCAAGGGAGTGCCCATAGCAGACAAGGTTTTAACCCAAGTCCCAGGGGCCCAAGAGCAAGGTGAAATGACAAGTGGTCAAAGCTGGAATTTAGCCAGCTGAGACTATCACCTTATATATTGGCAAGGCCTGTGCACAGACCAAGCTATACACTACTATACATAGTAGTCTACTATGCTACATATGATAAGACAGTAATGACTGTGGGTAGAGAATGAGAGTGCAGATGAAGATAAAGAGCACAAGGCTTCCATGTGTTATGAACCACCTTCAGCCCCTTTTCCTTTTCTCGTCACATGACCAGTCACATGATTGGGTCCAGACCATGACATCATATAATATCATGCCTCATAGCTGGCACACCACTTTAATCTCCACTAACCTTGGTGGGAATCCTCTCATGATCATGTACATTAGTCTAGCCATGTATAGTAGTTCATCCCACGGACCCTGTGGTCTGTGCATACCTTACCATAGTACATACTTCACTAGGAAGTGTTACGCTTGATCCCGAAGGGTCGAGCACAGACTTGGTAAGATCCTAAGACACTGAGGCAAGGGGGTACCCTACAGGCGATAGGGTCAAGGATTCGTCCTGGTGGGGACCAGACGACTGACTACCCATTGAAGCGGGTGGACCAAGGACAATCCCTTGTGATCGGGATGGGACGCAGGCAAGAGCTAAAGCGCTCACTCAGGTGTAGAGCGGAGACACAGGAAAAGGAAAAGGATGTTATAATCCAAGTAGGTCTAAGCTAGGGTACACGAGATCTACTTGGGGTTTATATACGAGGACCAGAGAATGCTGAGTAATCGTATAGAAACGAAAAGAACAAGAGAGAACAAACGGCTGACTGAGCATTGAGTCAGCGAGCCAATGGCAAAAGTATAGCAATGAGTAATCGAGGAATATTCTAGAAGGTAGAAAGGAATTGGTCATGTGACAGGAGGAACTACAAGCTTAGTATGAGAAGAACTAAGCGAGGAGAGATAAGTCCGAAGAGAACAAAAGGAACAGAGCAATAAATCGTAACAGGAAGTCTATTGTCTAGTCTCCAATAGGACAAACCTTTGACCTTGCTGTTTGCAAGGTACCCCCTTGTCTTTATTCTTAGGACCTTTAGCCAAAGCCAAGTTTATGATTGACCCTTTTGTCAAGTGTAAAAAAAGCTTTACCTAGCATTAAAGCTAAACATTTTACACAGGAACTTAATTTACACCCTTTTGTTTAAGAAGGGAGTGTTGTATTTAGATTGGATCTGGGTCAATCCAGGTCATTCTGGTTTAGATCCAGTTAACCAGATTACCAGATACAGACACTGATCCATATCACATGATATAGACTAGATAAATATGGACTTATAGTACTTCACACCTCAGTCCTGACTACCATCAGACTAAGGTGAGACCTTAGTATCTATGTCCTTTACAGTTACTCATCACCTGTAGACCATTCTACAGATATCTAATATACAGTCCTGACTACTATCAGACTGAGACCATTCTACAATCTGATCTATCTCCTTGAGTCCCCAGACTCTCATCTGACTCATTCTTGACCTCTGTTACTTGCAACAAGGTCAATCCAACTCTTTCTCCATTATTCTGAAATTACAGGACACAACCAGATTTATGACAAGGGCATACCACATAAGGTGAAGCCAAGTCCTGTCCAAACTCTGGAGTCCCAGAGTTACCTTCTGGAGGTCTGGTCTTCACAGATATTCAAAGGGTCAGAAGAAAGTTGGGTCAACCTGATAGTTGAAGAATATGGTAGGGGATCTTTCTGTCAAGTCTGGAGCTCATATTCTGTGTGATCATGTAGGCAATGGAAGACATGGCATCAGCCCAGAATAACTTTGGGAGTTTTGATTTCTCTATTACAGTGTTTGCTAGGGTAGCCAGCATTTGATTTATCTATTCTGCTAGTCCATTTTGTTCTGGAATGTATGGGGTGGATGTTTTTAGCTGTATGCCATAAATCCAGAGTTGATTTCAGGATATCTTGTTTTTGTATTCCATTCCTTCATCACTGCAGATGAAGCTAGCATACAGTTCAGAGAAATCTTCCTGTTCTATCTTGGCTCAGAGGAAGGTTTTGATATCTGTCTTCCACTTCTTGTAGACCTGTAATGCCTCAATCTTGTGTTTCATAAAGTAAATCCAAGGAAAATATGTAGCTGAAATTATCAACAATGACTAACCAGAGCCTGTAACTTTCACATGATCTCAGAGTTATTGGTCCTCTGACATCTATATGTACCATTTCCAGGAGGTAAGTGTATCAGGAACTGAAAAGACACAAGCCAAAGCATCAAGCGTATGACCAATGTAGAGATCAGAAGAAACGATGAATACCAAACGTAAGGAGCAAGTACAGTGTATCAACGGGTTTATATACGTATAGTATGGATTTAGGGCAGGTGTGGGAAGGATGAGTAATACGCTGACTGATGCTCACTAATCGATGATGTCATGCTGAGTCACTGGCTTGGTGATGATGTAGGGTCTGGGCCAGTGATGTCATGGAATGTTCTGGACGGATCGTGAAAGGAATGGAGGAAAATAGAATGAAAACGAAAGTTCTGTCATCACCCCCTTTTTAAGGGTCATCGTCCCAATCGACCAAAATACCTTCAATGACTGGTTCATCGCCTGGCTGCGGGATTTCGAAGAGGTCTGATGGTAGTTGGGTGAGGCTTTGGGCATAGTCACGGAAGCCGGTGTTGTGGAATACAGCAGTGATGGAGGAAGAGCAGAGGGTGCAGTCGCATGGTTGTGAGACGGTAAACACAACTGACCAGATGGCATCTGGGTTCGCCTTGTGGAACTTCTCCACTGCCGCATGGGCGTTCGACAGGTTGAAGACCGGTTCCCAAGTGCGTTCTTCCGCCAGGTACCCCTTCCAGTGAACGAGGTATTCCGTCTTTCCTCAGCAGGATCATGAGTCTACTACCTTCTCGACCTTGTATTCCTCTTCATGAGCCATGATCACAGGTGGGGGACGAGTGGGCTCCTCAGTTTGTCCGGTGGTGGAGGAGGACATGTAGGGCCAGAGTTGGGATTCGTGGAAGACAGGGTGTATACCGCGCCAACTTCTGTCCAAGGCTAACTTATATGCCATGGGTCCTACCTTCTCGATCACTTTGAAGGGACCATACCGTTTGTCGGAGAGTTTCTTGGACGGACGGATGATTTTGATGTTCTTCCCTTCTAGCAATACAAGGTCTCCTTTTTGATACTCTGGTGCCTTGCGTGCTGAGCCATCGTGATATTTCTTCATCTCTGCTGCGGCGAGATTTAAGGCAGTGTGAGCCTGATCCTGTGTCTCTTTCATCCTCTCCACGAATGCATGGGTGGATTCGTTTTTTACCTCCTTATGGACATCCGCTCGGATCAGCGGTTGTTGTCTGTAGTTGAGTAGGAAGGGGGAAGTTCCGGTGGCACTGGTGGTTTTGGAGTTATGGGCGAATTCGGCAAGGGGTAACCATTCGGCCCAATCAGTTTGTCGGTGGTTTACGTAGAGGCGGAGGTATAACTCGACTTCAGAGTTGAGCCTCTTGGTTTGTCCATCTGTCTGGGGTGGTAGGCCGTGGATGGATTTCCTTCAATTCATAGTAGGGTGTAAAGGTACTTCATGAAATGGGATACAAATTGAGGACCGCAGTCAGAGATCACCTTGCAAGGAGTGCCGTGGAGTTTGAAAACATGGTCCCTGAAGAGGGTTGCTACTCCTTGAGCCGTTACTGAGCTTGATGTAGGGAGTAGGTGCATTATCTTCGAGAGGCAGTCTACTACGACGAGTACCGCGTCATGGCCTTGCGAGGGGGGAAGTGGGCCAATGATGTCTACTGATATGATCTCCCAGGGAGCGGCGGGTGTTTCATTAGGGTGTAAGGGAGTTTGCTTCCCTTGGGTTCGGGTTTTGGCTTTGACAGCGGTTGCAGGCAAGTATGTATACAAGAATCTCCCTGCGCATCGAGGGCCAATAGTACTTGGTCATAATGAGGTCTCGGGTGCGTCTGGTGCCCGGGTGACCTGCTAGGGAGTGGTCGTGGTTGTCTTTGAGGATTCGGAGCCTCAACTCTCGGTCGTTGGGGACGTAGAGGAGCTCCTTCCAGTATAGTAATCCTTCTTTCTTGTTTCTTTAACCCTTCTATCGTGAATTTCTCTCTCTTGTATTGGAGTTTGGTGATGAGGGTTTTGATGGATAGAGGGGGATTTGTAGTTCGTGCGTTGACGGTGTGGGGTGAAATGAAGAAGGCGCAATTGTTGGTGTTGGTGGGTGGCAAGAATAAATGGTCAGGAAGTAATATCTGTTGCTTATTGTCACTCACTCTTTACCCCCTTTTCAAAATCTGGCCTCTGGGATAGTGGATCTGCAGGATTGGTTCTGCCGGGGCAGTGGGAGAAATGGTAGTTGTATTCCTGAAGGGTCAACTGCCATCAGGCCTGGCGGTGGGACAGATCTTGGGGTTGACGGAAAAACATGAGGTTGTTGTGATCCGTCAAGATTTCAAAGGGGTGTGCAGCTCCCAAGAGGTATTGTTGCCATTCTTTGAGCGCGAACATAACGGCCAGCATTTCTAAGTCTGCTGCGTGGTAATTGCGTTCGGCGTCATTAAGGGAGTGGGAGATGTGGCTCCAAGCCCGACTCCTGAGCCATCGGTTTCAATTTGAAAGGGGTTGTCGTTGGTGGGCATGGCGAGGGCTGGGGCCATAGTAATAGTGTTCTTCAGTGTGTCGAACGCCTTTTGACAGGCGTCGTCCCACACAAAGTCTTTCTTCTCTGACATGAGGGTGTTGAGAGGTTGCGCGATGCACGTGAAGTCTTTGACAAATTGTCAGTAGAAGTTAAGGAATCCAAGGAATCCACGGAGCACCTTTCGGGATGTGAGTATGGGCCATTCTTTGATGGTGGCCACCTTCTTCGGCTCCATTTTCACTTGTTCCTGGGAAACAATGATGCCAAGGAACTCTGTCTCTTGCACTTCAAATTCGCATTTGTTGTGTCGAAGGTAGAGGTGCTCCTTGCATAGTATAGTGAGGACTTCTTTGACGACTTTTCGGTGCTCTTCAAGGGTTTCTGTGAAGATCATGATGTCATCGATATAGACAACTACTACCCCTCTATTGATAAGGTCTCAAAAGAGGGAGTTCATCATTGTTTGGAACGTGGTGGGCGAGTTGGTAAGCCCAAAGAACATGACAAGGGGTTCGAACAGGCCCCTGTTGGTGTGGAAGGCCGCTTTCCACTTGTCTCTGTCTTTCATGCGCACATTATTGTATCCCTATTGTACGTCGAACTTGGTGTAGTACTTGGCTTTTTTCAACTTGTCCACCAATTCGTTAATAAGAGGGAGTGGGTATCAGTTTCGGATGGTGACGTCATTTAACTTTTGGTAGTCCTGAACGGGTCATAGACGGCCATCTTTTTTCTTGATGAAGAAGAAGGCAGACGCAAAGGGGGACTTGGATGGTCGGATATGTCCGGACATCAAATTTTCTTCCAGGAAGGTGTCCAACTCCTTCTGTTCTCCTGGTCCTAGTGGGTACACCTTGCAATCAATCTTGTGATCACCCAGCAGGAGTTCGATGGCATGATCCCACGGTCGTTGTGGTGGGAGTTGATCGAAGTTTTCCTTCGTGAAGACGTCGGCAAATTGGTGAACATAGGCTGGCGATACTTCTTCGAGGGTTTTCTTCTTCTTTTATTGGAACTCCTTGCTGCCGAGGTCAATCTGGAACAATCTGTCTCCTTCAGTTTGGTTGAGGAACTCCTCTTCTTTGTTGTCTTCCACATCGCCAAGAGGAGGGAGGTGTTCGTTATGACAACGGAACTTTACCTCCCCCTTGGGCCAATCAATGGCAGGGTTATGAGTTTTGAGCCAGTCATGTCCCTGGAAGATAGGGGTTGACTTCAGACCCATGACGGCTAGGCAAATTTTCTCCTTGTGGTCCTGTATTTTAAGGGTTACCACGACGAAACTGTCGATTTTGCCATCCGCATTAAGCGTCCCATCGGCGTTGTAGACGGGCATCACTACCGGTAGGTGGTGTGTGGGGATCTGATGTTTCTCTATGAAGGCTCGATCGATCGAGGAACCGGTGCAGCCAGAGTTGACTAGACAGATGGCATTACACACGCCGCCATCATCCTTGACAACGGTGGCGGGCAGTTCCAAGGAGTTGTTGACTTTACATCGGGTGGAGGCCCTCACATAGCAGGGTTTGTGTTGCAGGTTGCAGATGACCATTTTGGCTTGTTTGGGGGGGAGTGCTGTGAGCTGCTGCGTCAACTCTCTTGTTACTTCCCTCTTCCTCGAATCGTGGACGAATGACTTAAGGTGGTCCATGGCTCGCTGTGATGGTCCTTGGAGTTGTCTTTGGATCCAAGTCACCGACCAGGGGTCTACAGTGTTGCGATCGTGTTGTATCCTTCTAACCCCGGTGGATCCAAATCCTTTCGTGTTTCTGGTGCTGTCCACGAGCTTGGAGACTTCCTTGACGGGGGGTGTTGAGATTTTTTCCAAAATCAATTGGGCGATATGGTCGCCTTTCTTGACTTCAAATACATTGTTGGAATTATTGACCAACAGTACTTTCACCTCCCCTCTATAGTTGGAGTCAACGATGCCAGCTCCGGTGGTTATCGAAACCTTGACGGTGAGGCCGGAGCGTGGGGCTATACGGCCATAATGGCTGGGTGGGATTTCGACAGAAATGGCCGTAGGGACGAGAAACTGTCCGTGGGCTAGGATAGAAACATTGGACAAGGTGTACAGATCGTAACCTGCCGCCCCGGGGCTCCCCCTGCTTGGGAGCAGAGTAGACTTGTCCTCCCGCTTGACTTTAAGGGGCGGGGGGTCCCTCTTCAGAATACACACTGCCGGCGATGGCTCACCCATGACAGGTGATTCTGGGGTCTCAATGCATTCTGAAACAGACAAAACGGAAAATTTATTGTCCGAGGCAGAATACGACGTACATTGTACATGAGGAGAGGGTCGACCCGTACCTACTCCTCCTTTCCAAAACCTGACTCGTTCTTGTCGACTGTCTTCATCATCTCCATGAGCTCCCCCATGTTCTCATAAAAGATCTTACACCCCTTATATTCAAGGTGACAAATCACATGGCGTGGGCGAGGAGGGTGGTCGGCACAAGGCCAGGGCTTTCCGCATTTGAAGCAGAGTCCTTTGGCTCGGGCCTTGCTGATATCCATTGGAACACCTTGGCCCCCAAAGGTCCCCAGTTGATTGGGATCGACCTTAGGTGGCTGTTGCATTGTAAAATGAGAGGGGTTCGTGTGGGTATTTGAGGAAGCGGTTTGTCCAGGTCAAGACCACGTCTGGGGTTTAACTCCCGATTCGCAGGCCTTCCTCTGCTGGATCGTAGCTTCAGCATGGATAAGGTACTTCTCCCATGTTTTGAGGGAGCGCAAGAATGCAAGGGCGGTGTTGGAGGTCTCAGCAAGGGTGACGATTTCCTTATGAATGCCCTTTTGCACAAGGCGCAAGAGCAACTTCTCGGTCTCCTCACTGATGACAAGGTTGGATTCGCGAACAAGTTGGAAGAATTGGATGAAGAAGTCCTTGATGGACTTGTTCTTCCTTTAGCATAGTTCCTGTAATTTGTCGTACACCTCCTGCGCATGCATGATGGATAGGAAGTTGACATCAAGTTGTCCCATGAAATCGGTGAAAGTATCTGAGTAATAGGGAAGCCTCTCATCGTGATAGGCATCCATGAACCGCTAAGCAGCGTTCGTCTCTCCTCCGCCAAGGAATCCCAGGGTGATGACGATCTTCTGTTTGTCAGTAGGGTTCTCATCAAACCCAAGGAGGTAGGTACGAAGGGAGTTCTTCCACAAGGGGTACCCCCTTTTGTTGCCTTTGAAGACCTGGGGCTTCTGTGCCCAGGATTTGCCCAATTTCGGGCCAGCGGGGCGAGGAATTTCCTTGGGCTGCAGAAGGGTATGTTGGCCTCACAGGTGGGCCAGACCGTCATCGTCCGAGGAGGATCCATCCCAATCGGAGGAAGGAGGAGTTGTTGCCTTCTTCTTCCCCTTTCGGGAGAGGGGTTGGCAGGTCTTTCGGGTCTTCCTTCGCTCTCGCACCTCTTCTTCGGCTTTCTGGAGGGCCTAGACTCAAAGGAGCGACATGTCTAGTATGGGAGAGGAATTGTGGGTAATTGGATCGTACTTATACCATCCCACCCAGTTGGTGTAATGCTCCTCAAACGAGAAGCTGGCTGAGTCCTGGTCGTAGAAAAGGGTAGCAGGCAGATTGCCATGGGTGGTCCTCTTAACCTCCTTTCATTTCTGCTCGGTTCCGGATGGAGAGGTGCCCAACATTCTGAGGGAAACAACGGGGAAGGAATCAGACAATTGTGGGGACGACACGTTTTAGAGCTCGTCGAGGAGGTCCCGTAAAAAACGATCGGCTTCAAAGAGTCCTTGCTCGATGACAAAATGTTCGGTGAGTGTGAACGGTCAATGGTGATAAACCTCGGGCGCGGTGTCGATGGGTTCATCGAGGGACTGAAGGGCTAAGTGTGCCTTGAGGGTGAGAGGGTGGAAACACGCAATGTTGGAGGCCTCCGGTAGGAAGGCTGGTAAGGGGATGTTGTTGGGATCAACCGAAACCCTTAACCCTGATGAAGGAGTTCGGGGTCTAGGAGGGACCAGGACAGGACGAGAATGGCATGCTCGAAGGGAGCGGCTACTGGCAAGAGTATGTGTGGTGAGGGGGGAGTAGCGACAACCCGAGCGAGTGACGCCGATGTGGGAACGTGTAACAGGAATGATCACAACGCGTCTACCGATGGTCCCCCAAATAGGGCTTCCAATGGCTCAGCAGAAGGCGGGAAGATGGTGAGAGAACTAGGGTGAGTGAAAGGCTCAGCGACCTAGGCTAAGCTAAGACGGAGGGTGGGATTGCAAAGTGTGATGGTGCCGGGAGCACGTTTGGTATTATATCAGGAACTGAAAAGACACAAGCCAAAGTGTCAAGCGTATGACCGATGTAGAGATCAGAAGAAACGATGAATACCAAGCATAAGGAGCAAGTACAGTGTATCGATGGGTTTATATACATATAGTATGGATTTAGGGCAGGTGTAGGAAGGATGAGTAATACACTGACTGATGCTCACTAATCGATGATGTCATGCTGAGTCACTGGCTTGGCGATGACGTAGGGTCTGGGCCAGTGATGTCACGGAATGTTCTGGATGGATCATGAAAGGAATGGAGGAAAATAGAATGAAAACGAAAGTTCTGTCAAAGTGGTCTAGGGTCCATTCTAATGTCCAAAGGGTAGTTTCTTCATCTTTCTGAGTGTGCATACCTCACAGAATCTAGAAGTTCTGGAAAGGGTGTCAATTCTGCAGAGTTGATTTGACTTTACCATATGTTGGATCTGATCAATGAATATGTGTCCCATTTAGCAATAGGGCAGATTTATATCAACTGTTGCATGAGCTGCTTCCTTTTGGTCACTTAGGGTAACATTTGCATGGTAAAGACCACCTTTATGTTTGGCAGCTAAAATGGTTCTGTGGTCCTTCTGTTACAAATCCCCTTGTGTTATGACTGTGTTGAGCAGTCATTGAAGGGAACAGGAAAACCCTTTGGCCGGAAGAAACAACCAAACCTAGCAGCCAATAATGAGGCTAGCCAGCAGAGAAAAAATACCTGTAACCCTGGCAGGGGAGCTACAAATGCCAGCGTAGCTGATCGGTGTTGTGAACGACTCGCCGCGTTCACCAGGGAACCGAACCTAACCATCGGCTGGACCAAACCATAACCCTAAGAGAAGGAAAGCTGATGACAGAGCTACCCAGCAAAGAGAAGGAATGCCCGTATCGTGGGCTAGCTGGAGCAGGAACCGTCATAGAGCCTTCATGAGGGATGAGGGACGAGACCTGAAGGCCAAGCCCTTAGCAGACAGAGGAGGAGCCAATTGACAAGTGGCTAAAGCTGGGGTTCCCAGCTTTAGGCCACTGGCCTTATATATTGCCTGGGTCTGCACACAGACCAAGCAGTACACTACTATACATGGTAATGAACGTAACTACGGTAAGCGTAATGAAGGAATGGAAGGATGGAGATTAAAGAGGTCAGGCTGCAAGGAGGCGAGCCCTGAGATCTAGATCGTAGTCCTAGGAGATAGGATCGAGATCCAATATACACTAATGGATACAAGGGGAGATTAGATCGGATCGGGAGATCTAGGAGGTGGCAGGATTGCTGTGGAGATCCGATGGAGATTGAGGGTCTAGGGTAGTCTAGGGTTTGCCAGGTGGCAACCGTGAGGCATAATGTCATAGGCTAGACTCATCAGGTGACGGATGATGTCATAGCACATGACTGGTCATGTGATCGGCCTCGTGGAGGTCACATGACGTAACGAACGTGAGGTGAAGGAAAGTGAAGAGAAAGGAGTGTGGGAATAAAGTTAGGTGCAAGGGGATTCGTAACAATCGGAGGAGAACCCTTAGCAGACGAGGTTTTAACCCAAGTCCCAGGGGCCTACAAAGGGTGAACTAGACAAGTGGTCAAAGCTGGGGTTTAGCCAGCTAGGACCGCCACCTTATATATTGGCAAGGTCTGCGCACAGACCAAGCAGTACACTACTATACAAGGAAGTAATAGATGAGGCTATGCTACATATGGTAAGACAGTAATGACCGTGGGTAGGGAATGGAAGTGCGGACGGAGATGAAGAGTGCAAGGCTGCCGTGAGGCAGACCCTGAGATCTGATCTGAGATCCACGGAGATCTAAATACAATGTGATACATGGGGAGAGATTAGATCAGATCGGGAGATCTAGGAGGTGGCAGGATTGCCGTGGAGATCCGATAGAGATAAGGGTGTAGAGTAATCTAGGGGTTGTCATTGTGTAACCCTAGAGGTTATGACGTCGTGGATGATGTCAGGGGCTGGACTTATCACATGACTGGTCATATGTATGATCGGCCTTGTGGGTGGTCATGTGACTGAAGGAGCGGGAGGAGGTAAAGAATGTAGGAAAAGAGTGTAGGATGAAAAGTTAGGTGCACATGGTTCATAACACCTTGCACCTAACTATTTCTTCTACTGTCAAGTCTGGGTCCTCCAGACTCAAGTCTGATTGGAGGTCCGAAGGTTAGTATACGAAGTTCGTGAGGGAATGAACAGAGTTCAGAGTAGTAAGGGGGTACCTAGGAGGATGTTGGCGCAGGACTTATGTGTTGTGCCCTTGTCTAGGCTCTGTCCTCGTATTTCGTAGGAGGGAAGTAGGGGGTAAGGGAGAGGGGAGTCGGATGAGAGACAGGAGGTGACTAGTTTGATATTTGTACTGAGGTACAGAAGCGAAATACAGGAGCTTTATATACTGAAGTCCAGTCCAGAGTTCAGATGGAGGAATGGAGGACCATATGGTAAGGTATGTCGGGTAAAAGGAAAGCATATGGAGTGTCATATCCACTCCAATCTCCAATCTCCAGACCCTTCACTCTTTCTCCATTCCTCCGTAATCTGAACTTCATCCTTTCATATCAGACTCCATTCTCCTAGTGTCGGACTTCACCTGCTTTCCTTATTTAGTATTCCCTTTATACCTTCAACCCTCCATTCTCTAGTTACGACCCTTAGCACCATCCCTTCGACCCTTCGCCACACCATATGCTCTCACTACGTATGTTCCCCATCTCCATATGCTTCCCTTTTACCCAATGTACCTTTCCATATGGTCCTCCATTCCTCCGTCCAAACTCCGGACCGGACCTCAGTATATAAGCTTCCTATACTCTGTTTCTGTACCTCAGTACAAATATCAAACCAGTCACCTCCTGTCTCTTGTCCGACTCCCCTATCTTCTATTCCCTACTTCCCTCCTACAAAATATGAGGACAGAGCCTAGACAAGGGCGCGACACATACAGTGAGGTGCAAAACCGTTACAATGTTTGGTACTTTTGGAGTGTGTGTGATGTAGTATCTGAGGGTGTGGGAATTTCGCTTAGCTTTAGTGGGGGCGTGGGAACTACTAACCCTTGGCTACAAATGTTGTCCCTGAGTCATGTGACCATGTGTGAATGCTGTGGAGATATACCCACTTGGGGGAACTGCTGTCTGTGGAGCGACGACGGCGCCAACCTTGCTCAGCAACTGTGACCATTGAAAGCGACAGTCGATACAAGGCATCATGAGATACAAATACACAGGTGGAGAGAGCTAGACGACAATGTTATACAAATACAAATTTAGAGTGCATTGGCAGTCACGGAGATACAAATACACAGGTCGAAAGGGTAAGGAAGCAAAATGGCAAAGGATGAGTAGTTCAGATTGACTCCATCATGTGTTTCATGGAATCAATGCGTTCAGGGCAGACACTCCAATCATCATCTTTGTCCACTTTGTTGCAGAGGAAGCAAATGAAATCTTTGATGTCATCGCTCATTTGTCTGTGAAAGTATTAGTCAAGGAGGACGCATAGCAACGAAGATGGCAACCTGTAAACCATTTGCTGCAGAAAAGGGAGGTCGGAGTGTCGGAGTGGGACATGGGCGAGGGGAAGAGAGACGGGATGGATTGTAATGACGAACGGTTTTCCGGGAAGGAAAGGATTGTAAACATGACCGTAGTCATGTGTTAGGGAAATGATGAGGGATCGATAGTCGAACCGGATGTGTTTGTTGACGTGCTGCAAGTTGGCAGCAGGTATGGTAATCTCGTCATCTTTGTCAAACCACATGACGTTGTTAGGATTTTGAGCGAAATGCCCGACGGTTTGCAAGAGACGACAAGTGAGCGACCCGTCGTTGTCAATGAAAGTAACTGCAGCGGGTGCACAAATCGTAGGGGAAAAGAACATGAAAGCGTCACGAGAGTTCATACGGTGCTCGGAGGCTCAGCGGCTACTTAAGAGTAAATATATAGGAAAAGTCAACAGGGGACGAGAGGCACATGGGAAAGGAGAGGAATGAAGACGAGGCACGTCACTGCCAATATTCGAAAGTAGATTCAATGCCGAGCAGAGGAGCGGACAGGAGAGAGAACAGAGAGGAGCAATTCAGTTAAATGTATAGAACAAAGTACCAATAAAGCGAATCAATAGGACAAGCCATCAATACAAATACATGTGAAATGGAGACTGAGACAAGGAAATACAAGGTTACCCGAATATGAGGAAGAAACTATACCGAAATCAGATACGGCTGCGTTTGTCAGCACGACCCGCGGCAGAGGAAGAAATGCAGGGCACAGGACGCACGAAAGAGGCCGGTAGCTTGCGCTTAATGCCAGTTGGCAAAGCAGGAGGAGGCCTCAAAACATGGATTGCTTGAATGTCTCTGGTGAATGTGTCGCGCTGTTTGAAGCTGCAGTGGGATAGTGTGAAGAAGATTTCGACCAAGGCACCCTGCAAGGAGCGATGGTAATTGGATGGTTCGATCAGTTTACTATTGAAGTCGTATGCGGGCAAGGGAAGGGCCCAATAAGAATCTTTAATCAGCTCAATCTCCGCTGCAGGAGCTTCATTTTCAATGGGCCAGTCAGCCAAGTCGACGGAGCCTGTGGTAAAGGGGGTGAGGTGATAAGTGAAGAGGAGTACGGAGCGATTACCTTCTTTCTCCGATTCAGGAGCATCATGAGTGATTTTCTGCGGTGGTTAAGCTGATGCAGCAAAGAGTATAACGGAACTCACTGTGAAAAGGACGTGCCAGAATTTAATCGTACCATCCCTAATAAATCCGGTACGTTTTTCCGCATCATGGAGACCCACACAGTTCAGTAAATGAGTAGCGTTTTCGATCATGATCGGGAAATCACTGCTTAGAATGTCCAAATCAGGAGGTGCTGCTTGACAAGAGCCCTTAGCATCGTGCAAATTAGGGGATATGGCCGTTGGACCACGCTAGTTTGCATCAGGGGTGAGAAAGAACGCCTCATCGGAAATAATGACGATAGCGGATAGAGTAGCGATTGGCGGTTCAGTTGCAGTAGAATGTGCAGAGGACATAATGAGGAGCATGTTCTTTCGCTTGCCTACAGACCAAGCCACCCTGTCAAGGATTCCCATGTCAGCGAGATAAAACTGAGAAGTGAGCAGTTCATCTCTTGTGGAGGTTACCCGGGACGATGGAGAAGGAGGCATGAAGGTCGCAAAAGATACAAAGTAAGCGACATTTTTGGGCTTTAAAGCAAGTTAGGGGCTTTGTTAGGCAAACCAAAGCTTAAGGCAGGACAACACCTGAGGGAACGTGATCAACACCAATGAGTAGGTCTGTGCATGACACGCTGAATGCATTAACAGTTTCGGAGATCCTCGACGTATTTCGTGGGGAAAGAAGAATCTCGTATGTCGCACATGGACGGCGGAATAATCTCTTACGAGAGTTAGTGCCCATCCTTGAGGCTGACGAGAGGCTCCGACAGAAGTTATTCGAAAAGTGCAAGGAGAAACAGGCCACTCACTGCGAACGAGGCAAACAGAGGAAGCTTGGAGAAGAAACAGAGTGTTCAGCGTGGCAACCATTGCCGGACGAAGAAGAACCATCTGATGAAGATTTCATGAAACTACCAAACACAGAAGGCATCCATGGACTTCATTATGATTTCTACAAAGCAACGAAGGAAGCCGCAAAGGGAAGCACCACATGTGCTGTTTGCGCTCGAGAGTGTTCACACATGGATGACGAAATGACACAAGTGGAGTTTACCAATTTGCTGCACTGGGATCGATTGCAGCTGCATAAACCACATGCTCAGCACGATTTATACAATGGGTGCCTTCTGGAGCCGGCAGGGGTGCACAGCGACACGCCATCTGGAATGTGAATTGACATATGCTCACAGTGTCATCGACAGTTGAAAGACTCACATCGAATAGGGCCTCCCAAATTTGCATTAGCAAATGGGCTGTGGGTTGGAAGACCACCATGGGAATTGCAGACATTGACCTTTGCGGAACAATTGCTCATAGCCAAGGTTTACCCTCGAGTTTACGTTTTCAAACTCTATCCGAAACTTGGCAAAACGATTGGAGGAGATCATCAGTGAGCATACCATGGCAATGTCAGCATGTTTGCGCTGAATACACAAAGCATATCCCACATGGTATCGGGCAAATTGATGCCGAGATGTCCATCGATTCTAGCGTCGTTGATAACCATGACATTTGTTGCGGCAGGGAGCTTACCACGGAAATGGATCAGTCGTCACTTCCGTGTCCGACGGCAAGTGGTGAGGGAGGCCTTGGTATGGCTGAAGGTATTCAACTCCAATTATTATGGAGACATCGAGATCAGCGAAGGCACCCTCAACATGTTCCCGGAGGACAGCGTACCAGAGGAAATAATTGCAAACGTGCATCAAAACACTGAAGAGGAGGCGGTTGCACAGGAAAATGAGGGGTATGTGCCAGAAGAAGGTGACGAAGAGAAGGCATGTGAAACGTGCAGGGGAACGCAAGGTAAGCATAAAAGTAGTGGTTTCAACACCAATATTAAACCGTTGCACGAAGCATCATTGAATGAATCACTCGATCCTGACGTTATACCGTTACAAACTACAGGCGTGCTAGATGTCGATATGACAAATGTCAGTTCGGCAGAGATGGTATGCTGGGGAATCAATAGCCTGAGGCCGGAATGCGAACAAGCAAACGAGCCAGGGTATGCAGTCCGGCATGGGACAGCACTCATGCCAGACTGGTCAAAGAAGGACAGCACAATGGAAGGGGATGATAACTTGTTCGAAAAGGTGTTTCCCTGTTTGTATCCATATGGTCGAGGAGGCCTCGAAGGTTTGCGTGCACGCGGACTTGATTTGCTTGACCACGCACGCTGGTCTCTTCAGTATTACGACCGACGATTTCAAACGCACGAAACGTTCCAATTTGTAGCTTTCGGAATCATACAACGAAGGCAAGCGCTGCTATCAGCACGTGTCGAGATGCAAGCACCCAAAATGAACCAAGACATCGCCTTATTGTCCTCATTAAGACTAGAGGATCTGAAGCAAGCAGCAGAAGATGAAGACAACGGAGTAATAAACAAGCATCCTACTGTTGGCCAGCTAAGGTGGCACATCCAAGCTATTGCTTCACACATCCAGGGGTCAGACCAGAGCCGCTATAAGTTACGCAGTCAGATATGGTCCACAGCGATAGCGAAAGGCCCACCATCGTTGTGGATTACAATCAATCCCTGTGATTTACACGACCCGATTTTGCAGGTCTTCGCAGGGTCTTCAATCGACTTGGAAGCTTTGAATGCTATCAGGACCCCTAACAAGGAGGAGCGCGCACATGTCGTTGCAGAGGATCCATATGCCTCCACGAAATTTTTCCATTTCACAGTGAAGACAGTCCTAGAAACATTATTCGGCATCAAAGTAACGACGAGTGAAATAGAAAGCAAACAAGGAGTCGTTGGAGCAGTAGCAGCTTATTTCGGGACAGTGGAGTCGCAAGGACGTGGGAGTCTGCACCTTCACATATTGTTCTATCTAAAAGGAAGCCCGCCGTCTTCCGAGATGGAACACAAGTTAAAACAAGAAACCTTCCGACAGAAATTACGAACCTTTTTGCAAGCTAATGTCCATGCAACCATTCCTGGCTTGAACATGGCAGATGATTTGAGGAGGATCCGGAACGATGTTGAGGTTGCATGGTCACGGCCGCTGAACCCTGCAATGCCAGTGGAACAGTACACTGAAGAGATATAAAAAAAGGAAACGGAGGTTGCGCGTGCAAAACAAGTACACACCTGTTCAATCGCGCGGTGTTTTCGACCCGACCAGAAAGGAAGCTTTACGTGCAAACGTCGGGCTCCTTTTCAATTGGGGAAAGATTATGAAGTTCACAAAGATGGTTCATATAACATCAAACGTCAATATGGATATCTGAATGCTTGGATGCCGAGTCTAACCATCAATTTACGGTGTAACAATGATGTCAAGTTGCTCACCAACGGTGCCGATACGAAAAATCTGTCGTACTACATTACAGCTTACCAGACCAAGAAGCAAGGACAGAATTATAATGCGTTGGCAGTCATGGCGAAATCTTACACATTCCACGAGCAACGGATGTCGCAATCATATTTGGACAACATTCAGGAGAGGCACTGTTTGATGCTGTTTCGGATAGCCCATGCGATGAATCAGCAACAGGAATTGGCTGCGCCTATGGTGACTTCATACCTCATGGGATGGGGAGAAGCCAAGCGATCACATCAATATACGCCCGTTTTTTGGACAGCATTTAGGAGACATCTGTACCAGCACAATGCAGACTTGCAAAAGGACAATCAACCAGTATGGAGCGCTCCGGGATCGGAGGGCCAACAGGTGAGAAAGCAAACACGAAAGCACGTGATCATTCAACTCAACATGTCACACAGTCCGAAACAGTAACATTGAATGTCACGAGCGTCAGACAGGTATATGCGAAATCACAAGTTAACGACTACTGATTGCGCAATCCGCTGATGGAAAGCCTGTCTGTATATGCGTTTTTCACCAACACTTATGAGGCACGGCTGACAGAAACAACTCGATTATGTTCGGAAAAGGAGAACAGCCTGCATGTGTACTCGCGTGTACGCTACATGGACGCACATCCTGCATATGATGATAAATACCGTGTCTGCCGTCCAGCCAACCATAACAACATCGCAAATTTCATGGGACCTTATTTCCCCTGCCGTGAAGAGGGCGTGCCTTCTAACGAATTTTGCGCAAACATGCTACTGCTGTTCAAACCATGGCGAGATGTGGAGAGAGATCTGAAGCTCACAGATGAAACATGGCAGGAGGCGTTTAACAGATGACAGAGCCAAGCATCTCGCAAGGATTTGCGCCATTTGGAGAACATTCAATACTATTACGATTGCAAATCAGCCGCCACTCAGGCCGACTTGGCAGGCAGTACAGTGGACACAGAACATGCAGACTTGCATGAAGAGAGCGAGCAGCTTGTAGACAGCGTCGAGCAAGATGAGAACGAAAACAAGAATGACACATGGCCTCAAGAAAGCTTGTATCCGATGCGGGAAGACCTGCACGCAATGGTGGCAATGGAAATCGCACATGCAGTGAACATCTTTCCCTCCAATGGAGAAGAAAACAGACAAGTGATTTCACCATCTGATGTGCGCGCGGTGACAGATGAAGATTTGGATCGATTGGCTGACTGGAAAAAGAATTTGTTGCAACCAGAAGTTACAGCTGATGACCTGGAGATGAAACACAACCCAAAAGAAAACTTGCTGGCAGATGTCATTCAGTTGGATGGTCTTGAACAGTTAGGAGATGTGTCCAGTTTATCCATACAATCAGGCTCTTCGAGAGGATCGGAGGAGAACCAACACTTACCAATAGGAGAAGACTTGAACAAACAACAAAGATACGCATTTGAAATGGTCCTTCACCATGTTTCCCAAAAGCGTTGTGGAATGTGCCCTCCACCACTTCGTATGTTGGTTAATGGGGAGGGGGGGACTGGTGAGTGAGCTACCAATGATAGACATCAAATGAAATTAACGATTGGTATGCACCAAAGGCAAGTCAAAATTAATAAATGCGATAACCGAAATCTTTTCACAATACAAAGTGACCGAGAAGCTGGTAAAAATGGCGTACACAGGAATTGCCGCATCCCACATCAATGGAATCACATGTCATGCAGCACTAATGATGACCCGAAATGACACATCACTATCACAACAGTGCAAAGACCATCTTCAAAAGTTATGGCAACCAATTGAATATGTCATCATTGACGAATTTTCAATGCTCAGTAAAAAATTCTTGGCGAAAATATCACGCAACATGACAATAGGGAAAATGGCAAGCGAGCAAAGCAATGAAACCCCATCATTCGGGTCTGTTTCAGTAATACTGCTGGGAGATCAGTACCAATTCCCACCAGTGGCATGTGCTGCTTCCAAAGCATTGTATTACCCATCAAGTTCACTACACCCGATGCAGTCACAAATTGGACACACTTTGTACAAGGAATTCACCACCGTGGTCACCTTAACAGAGCAGATGAGGGTCCAAGACACACTATGGACGGAATTTTTGCGGCACATGCGTCATGGCCATGTGCAGGAGAAGCATTTAAGGATACTTCAGCAACTTGTCCTACAGAAATCAGCAAATGCAACTGTAGACTTTTCCAGCCTTCCTTGGCGCGATGCAATCTTTGTAACCCCTCGGCACTCAGTCCGCATTCAATGGAATAATCAGGCACTGCGAAAATTCTGTGTCCAGAATCAGAAACCCTTGCTGAGAATATCAGCATCACACACAATCCATGGCAGAGAAGTCACCAAACAGGAACTGCAAACCATAACCTCATCACTTGCTGCATGTAGCGAAGAAAAGAACGATCTTCCACAAGTACTAGAGATTGCTGTAGGAATACCTGTCATCATCACACGAAATATCAATTTCCAAGCTCACCTTGTCAATGGGGCCCGGGGCATGGTAGTGGACATATTGCTGCATCAGAAACAACAGCCACATGTTAGCGATGAACAAGTCCTCAACTTACAGTCACCTCCTTGTTTGTTACTCGTAAAGATGTCACAACCAACACACCTGTGTTTCGGTATGGAAGAGCGCACCATTGTTCCCATAGAACCTGTCAAGCGCATGTACAGAATCAGTTTTCGATGCGGGCAACAATCCACCAAACAAACCGTGACTCGAACGCAACTTCCAATAGCACCGGCATTTGCATTTACGGATTACCGCGCCCAGGGACAAACCATAGACAACCTTATAGTAGACCTTGCAAAACCTCCCACCGGGCGTATGTCCCTCTTCAATTTGTACATCACTCTGTCCCGAAGTCGCAGGCGTGACACAATCCGTATATTGCACAATTTCGATAGCAAAGTCTTCATGAGCACTCAAGTGCTGGAGTTGGAGCAGGAGAGCGCTCGATTACACATGCTAAATGAAAAATGCAAGATACAATGGGACAATGAGCGCAGAGATCTACAGTAGTGCCACATCGGACGCTTACAATAAACGCTTGAAAGTTGACGAGGGAAGCAAACAAAGAACACTTTTAGAACTCACGCTCATAGTCTGGTACGAACGTTAGCAACATATTTACAGTGCAAACGAGAAGAACTGACCTTGGCAGCAATTGACGTTGCAAGAAATAGTATAAACCCTGCTCAGTATTCTGTATGATAGAACATCGATGCTGGACAGTTTATGACAGCCCAGTGCATGCAGTTGGAACAGAGCATGCAGTTACACACTTTAAATGAGAAAATGAAGAAGCAATGCGACGATGGAACCGTTATCTACACCATAAATCACATGACTTCAAAAATCACGTGCTAAACAGATCACATGGGCGTATCAAAGACTGACAGTTAAAACCTTGCTTCGCAAGGTAATTTTAATCCACATATATCATTGTAACAGTTTTGCACCTTTTGATAATGGTAGTAGAATTCTTGGTAAACAGTAGGATAGTTGGTGTTTATTTGGCATACAAACAAATATACACATGTAAACATTATGTCTGAGTTTGAATTGGCTCTTACACTTCTTTCTTTTCAACCACTATCATCATGTGATCTCTCTCTTCTACTCAAAAGAATACCATTCTATCACAGCTTGATACTGGTCATTCTACTTGCTCTATTGCCTCTTCTACTGGTCTAGGCATTGCTACTGTGTCCAGACTTTGTTCCAAGGAGCGTTCCAACCTCCAAAAGTCTACTGGAGGTCACCCATCAAAGCTCTCCCCCTCCAATATTCGCCATGCTATCCATCTTATTTCATCCCAGAAGGCAGAAAATGCAGTTCAAGTGACCAAAACTCTCTCAGGGATAACCAATCAGCATCTCCATCCAAGCACTACTCATCAATACCTTAAAAAAGCTGGAATGAAGGCTGTAGTCAAGATCAAATGATCTCTACTCTCTGCAAAACATCATAAAGCACATTTGGACTTTGCCTATGCCCATAAAGATTGGACTCTGGAGGACTGGAAGAAGGTAATATGGTCTGATGAGACCAAAATTAATCATCTAGGCTCAGATGGGTGCAAATGGGCTTGGAAAAAATCAGAAGAAAGGCTAAATGATAGGCTAGTCCAGGAAACCTTGAAGTTTGGAGGAGGTTCTGTGATGGTATGGGGCTGTATGACTTGGGAGGGAGTTGGCTATGCCTGCAAGATTGATGGTAGGATGGATGGAGACCTTTACC
>JBBPKS010000013.1:0-37397 GCA_038089355.1 Pulveroboletus ridleyi | reverse complement strand
GCCACTGCGTTGCCGAAGAGTCTGTGGGGAGAGGCGTTAGCGCACTGCGTATGGGTGAAGAATCGCACGGGTACAGTCGCGCTCGACGACGTAACCCCGCACGACCTTCTATACCAGCGTAAACCCAACTTGAATGACTTACCCGAGTGGGGTTGTCGTGTGTGGGTACACGACGCCGGCGGGTCGAAGCTGGATCCTCACGCTCGTGAGGGTCATTGGATGGGTTTTGACATTGAAAGTAATGCTCACCGGGTGTACATTCGTGACGGACATCGTGTCGCCATCGAACGGAACGTTTCGTTCGATCGATCGGATGGCGTCGTTTTGAGTCGTACCATTGATTCTGTCGTCTCGGGTGGTCAATCGTCAGTTTCCCCGTCGCCCATTGATCTGAACGGATCGGGCGCACCTGGTCTTGTGGCCCCTCAGCCCGCCCTCGCGTCTCGTCCTCCCTTGCCCGCTCCTGTGGACCCTGGGCTGGCGCCATTACCTCATCGCTCGACCCGCCAGCGGACGGAATCGCCCTATATCCAGATGCTGCGTGAGCACGCTGGCACCCACGATGGACGGTCGGGTGGATGCACCTTGCCTCGTGGTGTCATTGGTGTCGAGCCGGCTGTTGTGGCCGATGGTCCTGCGCCTGGTGGTGGTCCTGGGAGCGGTGGCAACGAGGTTGAGGGGGAGCACGCTGCTAATGAGGGTAGTGGGCACGTAGCGACGATGTGGGACGATGAAGACGCTGCTTACGCAATGTTAGCTGAAATGGGAATGGAGGAAGCATTGGAGCCGCTTACCTTAGACAAGGCACAGTCGCGACCCGATTGGTCACGTTGGGACGAGGCTGTATGAGCGGAGATGAACAGCCTCGAGGCCGCACGCATCTGGGACGTCGTCGACTGGCCACCAAAAGGGACGAACGTGGTCGATTGTAAGTGGGTATTCCGTATCAAGAAGAATGCGGCCGGGGAAATCGATAAGTATAAGGCCTGTTTGGTCGCGTGCGGGTTCACCCAAGTCCATGGTGTTGACTACTACGAAACTTACGCCCCCGTTGCCCATCTTGCGTCCCTCCGACTTATTCTTGCTATAGCTGCCCAATACGACTGGGAAGTCAACGTTTTTGACTTCCAAAGTGCTTTCCTCAATGGTAAGCTCGATGACAATGAAGTTATATTTATGGAGTTTCCCCCTGGCTACGACAAACTAGGGCGTGACGTTGTCGCAAGGCTACGAGTTGCGCTGTACGGGTCGAAACAGGGTGCGCTCAAATGGTACAAACGGCTGCGCGCAGAGTTGGAGGAACTGGGTTTCTGGTGCACAGATGCCAATTGGGGTGTTTTTGTCGCCCGGATTGGTATGCATCTGTTAATCCTCACCTCTCATGTTGATGATTGCATGGTGACCGGTAGCTCGAAAGAGCTTGTCCAAGAGTTCAAAGGGGAAATCGGCCGCCAATTCAAAATCACGGACCTTGGGCTGATCCACTGGTTACTTGGGATGAAGATCACCCATGATCGTGAGGCTCGGACGATAGCGCTCTCGCAGGAACCATATATATCTGCGATACTGACAAAGTATAACTTCACTGACGCTAAGCCCTTGTCTATCCCGATGGACCCGAATCTTCAGCTTTCGCGGAACCAGTCCCCTCAGACCACAGCCGATGCTGCCAGAATGCATCAAGTTCCCTACCGTGCTGCACTGGGATCTCTTATGTATCTCACGGTGGGTACTCGGCCTGACATCGCCTTTGCTGTCTCAACGCTAGCCCAGTTTATGGAGAATCCCGGATGGGCGCATTGGGAGGCGCTCAAAAGGGTTTACCGCTACCTTGTTGGTACTAAGGGTTGGCAGCTGACCTATGGAACCCAGATGAGCAGCTTGGTTGGTTATGCCGATGCTGATGGAGCGTCGCAGGAACATCGTCACACCATTACAGGCTTTGCCTTTTTAGTTGATGGTGGAGCCATTCTCTGGGGATCGCGCAAGCAGGAGCTTGTTACCCTCTCCACCACTGAGGCCGAGTATGTCACTGCGACACATGCTGCAAAAGAAACCATCTGGCTCCGCCGACTCATTGCCGAGGTCTTTGGGCCGCTCAAGGACCCAACCATTCTCTATGGCGACAACCAGTCTGCCATTGCTTTGACCAAGGAGGGAAATTATCACACGTGTACTAAACATATTGACATTCGATATCATTTTATTCGTTTCGCTATTTCTGCTGGTTCTCTCCGTTTCTTGTATTGTCCTACCAGTGATATGGTTGCTGACACCCTTACTAAAGCTTTACCCTCCCTGAAGGCCAAGCACTTCGCCTCCGAGTTAGGGCTTCGTGCTTGAGGGGGAGTGTTGTTATTATTCATATATGGTGCGAATCTTGATTACATAATCTTGGTCCTTTGTCCTCGTGTCTTTATCTTTTGGACATTCCTTCGTATACCTCAGTTGACTCTGACAGTCACTGAGGTGAGCCACTTCTTTGTACCATGTACCATTTCTCATAGCTACCTTCCCTAGTGATTCCAACAGGTAGCTACTAATATATCCAGTTGACTCTGACAGTCACTGAGTGATTCCAACACAGACCACTACGACCGACCTCAGTGTACTAAAGCGAGAAGAGAATGTTCTGGATGATGTTCTGGACAGGAAATTAATAATCCGATCGACAGTGAGGACCGGGTACGCGTGGATGTGGTCATGGATGGGACCGGATCGAGGGCAATAGGAGTCAAAAACACGAGAACTTGACAAAGATGAAGGGAAATGACAAAGATGAAGGAAACTGACAATGATGAAATGGAAATTGATGATGATAAGGGAAATTGATGATGATAGGGGAAAAACCCGACCAAGGACGAGGGTCAGATACGAATGAGGGGTCAAGGACAAGGACCTAGATACTGACGATGATGAGGAAAACAATCTCCAGAATGGTCCAGATGACCACCAGAGGGACTTTGGATGCTGGGAGATGACCAGTGGGTAGCAAACTGATGAGATTCCAGATCTTGATACAAGACTTTTATAGTCCAGGCATTTCCCTGGACTTTGTAGCTATGACAACACCTGAGGCCCTATGAAGGGACACTCGAGTCTAGGCAGCAAGACGACAAGAAACACAAAATATCGTAGTCAAAAGTCAAACAAGACTAAATAGAGGATAGGACAGATGAGAGACGAATGTAGATAAGTGATCCGGTTGATGGAACCAGACCAGATAGATGAGATGGATAAACGGATAAACAAGAAACAAAACGGACTGACCTTGAGATGGTACAGAAGGACACAAGACATGAGTGGAAGGCTTGATGGACATCTGGAAGAGCTAGAAAAGACAACCTACAACTGTAGGAGGCCGCAGGCTCCTACATCTGCGGGGGACTTGAATGCTGACTGTCCCCAGTCAGGCACATGACCGTGGGAATGACGCACCTCAGTAGTCAAACAATAGCTAGCATAACATGAGCAGATCATGCTAAGTGTCCACCGCATCGTGTAATGAGCCACAACGCTTTCTCTTCTCTCCTCTCATCTCATCTATCCCATAACCAACCCACCATGTCCGCAGCCAACAAAATCCTTGCGCTCTCGCAACTACCCGATGAAAATGACTCACAAACCATTGCTCGGCAACATCTCAAGGCGGCCAATGAATGTATCCTCATTGTGGCAAAGACAATGCTGGATGACAAGGAGGATTTGGCAGAAGAGCAGATCATGTGGATCAAGGAATGGGAGGAGACAATGGTGCATCGCCCGATTCGTGTTTTAATGTGTGTACCTAACTGCACAGCAGTCAAACGCTCTCGACTCCCTGTATGACACCTGTCAACATGGGGTTGAGGCTCTGCTGGGAAACAGCGTCATGTCTATGATCCAGGAAGCCAATGCGACTGCAAAACGATGGAAGGCCAAGGAAGCCGACTGTCAGAAACAGCAGGATGATGAGTGACAAGCCACAGTATGGCAGACCCAAGAAGAAGAGGCAGCACGGGCCCAAGCAACCACAGAGCCCTGAGAAGAGCAAGAACTGGATCCAGCATCCGACATAGAGACGTAACCCGAGCCAGAAAAGAGAAGGCAGGCCGTAGTCGTAGAGATTCCCATGTGGCGGCCCAAGGTATGTAGCAGAAGTTTGACTGTAAGGAGTGTGCTTATGAACTCCCAGCGACAACTTCCCATGAATGACGATGAAGATCAAGACCATACATGTACCTGGCCTCTCAAGAAGGTCGACACATGGGTGGAATCTGTTGTTCACGATGAGCCGTGTGGACCGTGCACTTGGTCAAACCAGGAGTGCTGTGGGCTGGAGGGCCACACCTGCAAGAGGTGCACCCACCTCAAGTCCCGGTGCGAGAAGTCGAGTGGCCGGGCAACCAAGGGTAAGGTGAAGACGATGGTTGAAACGAGTGGGTCCAAGGACCAGAAAGGAAAGGGCAAGGCCCAAGGTAAGTCGTGTCTGTTTACTGCGCATGTGACTAACTCCTCTTCAGAACCAATCAACCACCCTCATCAAAATCACATCCCAATGTGGACCATTGAGGTCACCGACAGCAAGCATGAAGACGAGCAGGCTGACGATCCAGGACTGTCCAACTGGGAGTGGTGATCACGCGGTGGCGATGTCAATCCAGAGGTGCACCAAGCAGGTCTATGGACCATCGCCCTCCTCAAACAGAAGTTAATCAGTGGCCAGGCCCAAATACAAGAATTGGGGGCCTAAGTCCAGGAGGCGGTGGCTTGAGTCCATGTAGCAGTGGCCCGAGTCCAAGAAACATCGGCTGTGTTCGATGAGGTGTGCAGTGAGCTGGTGGTGGTGAGGGCAGCATTGGGCGGATGGTAGGTAGTCATTCCATCGTAGATAGTTTTGTCTTCTCCTCTCACAATGTACCCATTCTGATCCTGTGTGTCTCGTTGTGTCTGTGTCCGTGTCACATCCGTGTCTGAGCCAGTACCATCCCTAAGCAGCAAAAAGGGTGCAATAAGTTCAAGATAAGATAAGATAAACAGATATGAAAAATCAAACAAAGATAAGATAAGATTGTGTGGGGTACCACCTGACTTGTTTTCATTGACTGCTTTCGCTTCTACCCCTGCATGGATAAACCTGGGTACTGAATATGACCAGATTCTAAACAAAATGTCAAGATGTGTGCATGGTCTCTATGTGCACAAGAAAACGAATATCTAAATAGGTTTAGCAGGAGACCAAGAGGGAAACAGATATGGAACAGATATGGATATGTTTTTGGTGCTTTATATTTTTCGTATGTTTTCTGTTTTTATTTTGTCAGACAGACAGTGAGAGAAAGGAAAGGAAGACGTATGGAATCTATTGTATGACTGTCTGTTTTTATTGATTCAGCGATGATTGTTCAGATATGATAGCACTGGACAAAACCCAGGGTAAAATGTATATGCAGCGGTGTGATGATGAAATAAAAGAAAAATGGATCCGAGTCTGGCTACTATTCTTCCTCGTCGCTGCTCTGTTTCAAGTCTTTTTTGGCCGGATATCCATCGTTGTTGAGTCTGGTTAGATCTGTTACCAGGATGGATATCTTGCTTCTCAGGTGGTATGGCAACAACTGGAAGGCCGCGTACCTGAGCTTCGATATTGATCCGTCCAACTCAGCCAGCAGGTATTACCCTCCAGCAGTCTGGCAAAGGACCACCATCAGACCGAGGTATTGTGGCTTCGTCTTCCAGTTCAGCTCCTTCTCAACCCATGTGTTGTGGACCAGGACAAGGTCGCCCAGATCAAACAACTGGTCCTGGATCTGGTTCTTGAACTGTGCCTCGAATTGTTTGACAGACGCATACCAGGCAGCGATGACGTGATCACAGATAAGATCTATGTCATCCTGACGCTTCTGGAGCTGGTGAGCTCGCCAAGTGATCAGGATGGACGTGGGGACAAGGTCAGCATCAGGAGTGGGTAAAAGGAACATTGCCTCTGCAATATCGAAAGGGAATAATGGCTCAACACTGTGTACCATAAAATAGGGTGAGAGCCCTGTCGACTTCATGATAGTGATGCACTCTGCCCAAAACACTGAGTGGGTGGTGGCTGGCCAACGCACCTCCCCTCCCTGGGAACTTTTGACAATGGCCTCCTGGACATCATAATGACACCATTCAACCACCCCATTCACCTAGGAGTTGTAAGGGGAGATACGGATGTGGTTGATGCTGTACCAGGTGAACAGGAACTCAACAGCCTGTATAAAAGCGGGACCGTTATCAGTAACGAGCTCAGATACAGCTCCCCAATGACAAAGGATATCTTCAAAAATAAAAGACATGATGGTGGCCACGTTCTCAGATCGCAATATCCGCCACTCCGGATATGCAGTTAGGGCACACCAGGCCTGGACGATGAACCGGTAGCCACTGGATCAGGGCATGACCATCATGTTGATATGGACCTTGTGAAACAGGCTACCGACAACGGGGACGGTGGGCAGAATGTGGAGTTTTTGCGTCTGCTGGACTTGGCACTCATGACAGGTACAGATGTACCACTTGATGTTGTTGACGAGGAGGGGCCACCAGAAGTGGAGCAGGAGGCGAGACCGGATGGAAAAGACACCCTTATGACCGAGATCGTTGTGGGCTTCACAGATGAGACCATGCTGGCGCTCAAGTGGGACGACGAGCTGGTGTCGACCATGTGGCTCGCAACGGTAGAGCGACCTGTTGAGAATAAAGAAGTGGGTGGCAGCATTGACGAACAATGCAAATTCTGCATCAGTGAGGTCGGCTGGGCAGATGTGAGTGTTGAGGAATTCCTGGATCTGGTCAATCTGAGCATTCTTCGTCACAGCTTTCGCTGAACGAGGGAGCTCCGGATCATTGACTACCGGACCCGGATGGGTGGTTGCGAAGATGGATAAGGGGGGCAGAGATGGGTCAAGATGAGAAAATGATCTGAAACAGTGAGGAGGCGACAACAACGAAGTACAATTGCAGATTGGCCAGAACCAACGTGCCTCAAACAAGTCCAGGTGTTCCTGGGCCTATGTAATTACTACCGTAAATTTATTGACCAATTCGCAGAAATCGCAAGATTGTTGAACGATTTTATCAAGAAAGACACTCCTTTCCGGTGGGGTGACACCGAACAAGCAGCCTTCCTTGCTCTTAAAAAGAAATTCATGGAAGCACCTTTACTCACATACCCAGATAGCATGCAACAAATGTGCATTGAAACCGATGTGTTGGACATTGCAACTGGAGTAATCCTCTGGCAGGAATGCAAAGATGGACAATGGTGTCTCTGTGCATTTTTATCCCACTCCTTCGATGCCACAGAATGGAACTATCCCATCTATGACAAAGAATTGATGGTGGTCATCCATGCTCTTGAAGAGTGGCAGCATTATTTAATCGGACAGGACCAATTTGAGGTCTGGACAGATCACAAAAACCTGGAGTACTGGAAGAAACCACAGACTCTTTCCAGGCGCCAAGCACGATGGCACACCCTCCTCCAAGAATTCAACCTCGAATTCGTCTATTGTCCCAGCTCACTGAACCACGCCAACCCCTTTCTCGTCGACCCGATCATGGTGACGCAGTTGAAAATCTCAATAAGAATGTCACGGTTTTGCCCACCAAACTATTTATCAAAAATGTTACATTAGAATCCCCCTTACTACAGAAAATACAAAAAGAATCCAAAAACATTAATGATGTCCTTAATTATTCGTACAATACTAAAAGGGAGGTATACCTCCATGATTTCACTGGCCGAATTTATGTTCCACCTTCCCTTCAGGCCGAAAAACTTAAAACATGTCATGACAATCCCCTGGGGAGTCATAATGGGCAAGCTCACACATACCATACTATAAATCGTTTCTTTATCTGGCCACAAATGCACAAAGACATCATCTCGTATATAAACCACTGCTATACGTGCGCCCTCACGAAGGGTTTGTCTAAAGCACCTGCAGGAAAAATTATCCTGCTCCCAGCGGCCTCCCAACCCTGGGAAGATATATTCTTAGGCTTGATAACTGGATTACCAGAAATCGACAAGTTCGACTCTGTTTGTGTTATTGTTGATCAATTCTCCAAGGAAGTCATTTACATACCTTGTTCAAAAACAATTTCATCTCTTGAGTTAGCTAAATTATTTCACGATCATGTCTGGTCACAACATGGTATTCCCTGTACGATAGTATCGGATCGGGGCCCGCAGTTCGTGTCATTCTTCACGACCGAACTATGCAAACTATTGGGCATTGAGCAAAAGCTCTCCACAGCCTATCACCCGCAAACGGACGAACAAACTGAAAGGATTAATCAAGAAATGGAACAATACCTGTAAGCATACATAGCCAAGAGACAGGACAAATGGCTTGATTACCTTAAGCTCACACAATTCCATCATAACAACTCACTCTCATCATCTATCGGTTCCACCCCATTTGCCATCACCTGGAACTACTCCCCCCGGATGGGTTTTGAAGGTTCCTCGGAGACACTGGCTAGAAGCTTCCATGCTGATACCAGTCAGGCTCATCAGGAGGTCCACAACACGCTAGAACACACTTGCGAACAGATAACTTGGGACCAAGACTCTGCCAGAACAGAGGCCCCTGACTATGTTCCCAGTGATCAAGTTTGGCTCAGTACGGACAATTTGAAATTGCTGTACATGGCCCATAAATTAACTCAGTGATGGCTCGGGCCATTTGAGGTATTAAGAACCCTTCCTAATGCAGTGGAACTGCGACTGCCCATGACGTTCAGGATTCACCCTGTAGTGAATGTATCAAGGGTGAAACCCTACTGATCCCTATTGCCAGGGCAGCTGATCTCTCACCCAGACATGATCGGGATCTCGGAAGAGGGTTATTCTGAGTATGAGGTTGAGGCAGTTATAGCCTCCTGCCTGAAACATGGGAAACTGAAATATCAGGTTCACTGGAAAGACTATGATAAGACTGACGACATGTGGGAACCGGCTTCCCATTTGGACAATGCACATGACATGGTCGACGCCTTCCACCACACCTCTCCCTCTGCCCCTCGCCCCCTATGTGGACTCTCCTTGTTAGAGATGAACCACCTGTTCACTGTTTATTGAGTCGTAGCAAAAGGGGATAATGTTATGAACTACTTCAGCCCCCTTTTCTTTTCTCGGTCACGTGATCCATCACATGACCTGGGCCCAGACTATGACATCATGCCTCATGGCTGGCATGCCCCTTTAATCTCCATTAACCCTGGTGGGAACTCTCTCACATTTGTGTACTTTAGCTAGCCATGCATAGTAGTTTATCCCGCAGACCCTATGGTTCGTGTGCACTTGTCCATAGTATATAAACCCAAGTGTCTCAGCTGGCATCCCCAGCTTTGACCACTTGTTATCCCGCTACCTTACGGGTGATTGGTGTGCTTGAGCTTGCCCTATCCTCGCCAGGCTCAGTAATAGCCTGTAAAGCCAAGGCCAGTGATGTGTTACTCCTAGCATTCACAACACTTGTTTCCAGAAGGTTCCTTGCTTACTCATTGAGTTCTTTCTGCCATTGGCTTGCTGACTCAATGATCAGTCAGCTATTGTTCTTTTTTATTCTTTTGGTTTCTATATGATTACTCAGTGACTCTTTGCTCTCATATATAAACCCCCAAGTAGCACCTGTATTCCTCAGCTTAGACCTACTTGGCTTACCTAATTCTAACTTCCTCTTTGTGTGTCTTCGCTCTACACCTGAGTGAGCACTTTAGCTCTTGCCTGCGTCCCATCCTGATCACAAGGGATAGTCCTTGGCCCACCCACACCACCAGGAAGTCTCTCATCTGGTATCACCAGGACGAGCCCTTGATCTTGCTACCTGTGAGGTACCCCCTTGTCTTCACCTTTAAGGACCTTTGCCAAGTTCATGCATGACCCTTCAGGATCAAGCATAACACCTCCCTTGGTTGCCCATCCTGGTGTCCTGAGGGACTCATCCCTCCTCCAGCAATTTAGCAAGGCCATCACAGCATATGATGTGCCTCACGTTCATCATGGTGATGCTGATAGGGGAGGCTCCCCCATGCAGCTGGACCACTATGAGGACAGCGAACTCGAGGAGGACTGGTTATGAATGTGATCGGCCTCCCTTGTCAGGACTCACATGAGATTCAACTCTCGCTCATTTTTTTCCATTTATTTCACTTGTTTCTACCATTCCAGTTTCACTTCCACTTAGTACTTGTTGTCTCAAATGTTTTCCATATCTTGACCACTCCAACGTATCTTGCCTCATATATTGCTTACTTACTTTTATCTCATATTCACTCTATCTGATCTTCTGAAACTATTACTTGTGCTCCCTTTCTTCCCAAGCCACTACTGGCTCTACAGGGGGAGGGTGTAAGGGGCAGTAGCCCCTGTGAATACTAAATGGGGTAATAACCCCTGACTGTGTACTTATGAGCACATGTGATATGAGGTAATCACATGTATGGTATGTAGATAGAAAAGGAAAAGCCCATTCTGGTGACGGGCCAATCCTCACATTACTTCTCCTACATACTTATCTGTGAATACCACGTGGTACACTTCACCAGTGTGAGTAAGGAGTGAGGACAGGGCAACACTACAAACCTTATAAACAGTCTCCCTGACTGGATCAAAGACAAGATTTCTCATATTGGGAAGCCTCCCACCCTCTCTGAACTCTGGACCCTTGCCCAAGCCACTGATGCACACTATTGGGAGCACAAGTCTGAGATTAATCACCAGGCGAAGCCATCTGCCAACCCCTCCACCATATCTGACAAATCATCTGGCTTTGGAAATCACCAATCCAGAAGCAGCTCCAACTTCAGTGGTCCTAAGGAGTCCAAGAACTCCAAGAGAAAGTCCACCACCATATCTGCCATTCCCAAGCCCAACCTTTCTGCCAAACTAGGAAAGGACAGCAAGCTCACTGCAGCTGAGCAAAAGAGATGCTTTGACCTGAAGTTATGTATATTCTGTGGCCAAGATGGTCACATGGCCAAGGAGTGTCCAAAGTCAACCTCCAAGGCCACTAAGGGTCGGGCAGCCAAGGCTGCAACTTTGGAAGCCAAACTGGAGACCTTCTTGGAGGCAAAAAAATAGAGTGTGACCTCCAGGACTTCACACAGTCTGGGGGTTGTGTTGATTCCACTAGTGCACCAAAGAAGATCTGGCTCAATGCATTCACTCTTTCCGACCCTCGCTCTCTCATTCCCTCTGTCAGTTTATGCGAACAGAATATTCCCCTGTTTCCCATGCTTGTAGACTCTGGATCTTCTGATTGTTTTATAGATACGAAATTTGTTAATAAACACAATCTTTCGACCTACATACTCTATACCCCCACTCCAACTCCAACTTTTCGACAGGACATCCAACTCCACCATCACTCAAGCCATCAATCTCACCATCTGCTTTGAAACTGGTGACATCACTCCAATGACATTATACGTCACTCCACTAGATGGATCCTGTTCACTGCTTCTGGGACACAACTGGCTTACCCATTTCAATCCATTGATTGATTGGGTTTTGAGCAATATATTGTTCCAGCCATCTGAGCAGTCTGTGCCAGCAAAACTGAGCTCACCTCCACAGCCTCCAGATTCACCTTCTCCAGCTGACTCTGTCACATCTGATCTGCCAAGTTTCTCTGAATGCAAGGCTCTGCCCATCTCTTTTGTTAGCACCCCTACTTTTGCATTGGCCTGTCAACTCCAGAGCTTCACCCAGTTCAGCCCGCAAATCCACCCTCAGGAGTCTGAACTCCAGTCAGCATCTGCTGATCTGGTTCCTCCTCCAGCTCTGGTTAACCTATCCAGAATCCCTCTAGATTACCATGACTTTGCAGATGTGTTCAGCAAGAGCAAAGCATTCACGCTCACCCTGCATTGCAAACACGATCTGAAGATCGGCCTGGAGGAAGGTACCTCCACTCCCTTGAGCACCCTCTACTTCCTCTTCCCCTCCAAGCTTGAAGCTCTCTGGACATTCCTCAATGAACATCTCAAAAATGGGTTTATTTGCCCATCCTCTTCCACCCACACTGCTCTGGTCCTCTTTGTCCACAAGAAAGATAGTTCCCTTTACCTCTGCATCAACTTCTAAGGACTCAACAAGATCATGAAGAAGGATTGCTACCCACTTTCCTACATCTCCGACCTTCTCAACACTCCAAGCCATGCCAAGGTCTACACCAAGATTGATCTCTGGCATGCATACCATCTGGTCCGCATTGCTGAGGGTGACAAATGGAAGACTCATTCCAGACATGCTATGGATTATTTGAATGGCTTCTCATGCCATTTGGTCTGACAAATGCCCCTGCAGCTTTCCAGTGGTTTGTAAACTCAATTTTCACAGATCTCCTTGACATTTGTGTGATAGTCTACCTGGACAACATCCTCATCTTCTCTGAAGACAAAGTCTCCCACAAGGAGCATATTTGGAAAGTTCTCTGGAGACTTCACAAACATGATCTCTATGCAAAACCTGAGAAGTGCGAATGGAATACCAACTCCACCAAGTACCTTGGCTACCAGCTTTCTCCCTCTGGCCTGACGATGTCTGAAGACAAAGTCACGGTCATCCAGGATTGGCCAGTATCTCGGAAGGTCTGGGACATCCAATCCTTCCTCAGTTTTGTGAATTTCTACTGATGATTCATTGCTAACTATTTCAACATTGTTATGCCCCTCACCTGCCTTACTTGTAAGGGCACTCCATGGCTCTTCAACAGCTTATGCCTGGCCACTTTTCAATCCCTCAAGAACACCTTTACCTCTGCTCCTATCCTTGTCCATTGGACTCTGGATGCTCCACTCATAGTAGAAACCAATGCCTTCAACTATGCCATCACTGGTATCCTCTCCATCCATTGTCTGGATGAAAAGATCCAGCCTGTTGCCTTCTACTCTTGAATGCTGTCTGCTCTGGAGCTCTGACACTCATGACAAGGAACTCCTGGCAATCTTTGAGTCCTTCTAGACTTGGAGACATTGCCTTGAAGGATCTAGCACTCCAGTCGATGTCGTCACCAACTGTTATGACTGCGTCGAGCAGTCATCGAAGGGGACGGAAACAACCCTTCGGCCAGAAGAAACAACCAAACCTATAGCCGATAACAAGGCTAGCCGGCAAAGAGAGAAAGCCTGTAACCCTGGCAGGGGAGCTACAAGTGCCAGCGAGCCACGTCGGAGGAGAACCCATAGCAGTCGAGGTTTTAACCCAAGACTCAGGGGCCTACGAGCGGTGAACTAGACAAGTGGTCAAAGCTGGGGTTTAGCCAGCTGGGACCGCCGCCTTATATATTGGCAAGGTCTGCGCACAGACCAAGCAGTACACTACTATACAGGGAAGTAATAGATAAGGCTATGCTACATATGGTAAGACGGTAATGACCGTGGTAGGGAATGGAAGTGCGGACGGAGATGAAGAGCGCAAGGCTGCCGTGAGGTGAACCCTGAGATCTGATCTGAGATCCGCGGAGATCTAAATAAGATGTGATACATGGGAAGAGATTAGATCGGATCGGGAGATCTAGGAGGTGGCAGGATTGCCGTGGAGATCCGATGGAGATAAGGGTGTAGGGTAGTCTAAGGGTTGTCAACGTGTAACCCTAGAGGTTATGACGTCGGGGGCTAGATTCATCAGGTGACGGATGATGTCATAGCACGTGACTGGTCATGTGATCGGCCTCGTGGGAGGTCACGTGACTAAAGGAGCGGGAGGAGGTAAGGAATGTAGGAAAAGAGTGTAGGGTGAAAAGTTAGGTGCACGCGGTTCATAACAATGCCAGGCCATGTATATTTGCAGTGGATCAGTTCCAGGGTATGATTCTGGCCGAAATATCTGGAAAGTGAATGGTCATGCTTGTACCAGACACTTTCAGTTACATGACCGGTCACATGACTTGGGCCTAGACCTATGATGTCATGCATCATGGTCACTGCCCCCCTTTTAATTATCACATTCTTTCACAGAACCCTCCTACACTCATGGGACATCACATCTACATACAGTAATAGTTCACACCCTATCTATATACACATGTAACACATGGCATGGTCCATGCACAGTAGCTACACATATATAAGAGATGCACCCATTGCTGGTATCCCTAGCTTTGGCCACTTGTGTTTTGGGTTAAAGCCTTGACCAATAAGTGCACTCCATGGCTCTCTTCCTTTCACAAGGTCTTACAGCAGACCTTTAGTTGCTTGGCTTCAGTGTTTTGCCTCTGGCATAACATCCAGCATCCAACAGGAGTGCAAAACAATCATTTGGAATCTAGATTGGATATATCAGCTTGTGCTCACCTTGGAAACAGTGTTGATATCTCATTCAAGCAAGTCCCAAAGCTGAGCAGTGTTGGAAGCACCTGGTATATGAGCCGTCATACCAATGATGGTAACAGGCTCTTGCCTTGCAGGGGTATTAGCAGGAGGAACATCTGTGCATGCATCCAGCATTGCATTAATGCAACACACACACATTCAGGCACAACACTCTCCAGAGCATGGAGAGCACTTGATCCAAGACCAATATTGACAGCCAAGAGTCCCATGTTGGTCAGAATGACAGATGTCACCATCTTTGTGATGAGATCCCAGTTTACAGGATGAACAAGCACCATGTCAATCACTAGCTCCACAAGTTGTGAGGGGCAATCAGAACTGGGTCAGACAGCATCACCAAATAGTGTGGATCATATGGGACAGAAGAGCTCATCATAATCTGGAAATTGAATATATTGCTTCTGAATGTCTGACAAGATCTTATCTTAGGTGTGTGAGAGGTGCAAGTCTGAATGATATGGTGCATCAACTGTCATGGAATGGACAGTGCAATGATGAGATAAAAAGGCTGAAAACTGACTAACAGGTCAGATTGACCTGAAATCGTTCCATTCTGTTCATCTAGGACCCATTGTCATATAGAGGTAGATGCTTGACAGTGCTAAAATGGTCAAATGAATGAGGGAAAGAGGAAATGTGATGCTCAAACCAACCTTGTGCTCAAATCAGGCGATATACTGTCCAACCTTGGCATATGACACTCTAAGGCAAAGTGGAATCCATAGGTTTCTTGCTGAGAAGTCACCTTGCACACCGAAACACACAGAACAAGATCCAAAACACTAAGCAAAACACTTGGATCACAGTGGTGATATAGGAAAGTGAATAGCAGGATGTGGCAACAACACAGGCAGAGAACATTCCAGACAAGAGACCAAGAACCCCAACAGTGTGATCCATGTTGGCTTTGAGAAATTTGAGGAGAAAGCAAAGAGAAACAGTCCAGATAGGATGTGATTTTTCACATACTTCAGGCCAGGAGTAATCAAGCAAGGAGGATTGTTAAAGTCAGACAGCCATGTGCATGTGCCACTCTGATCGAGTTCCTGTGGGGACAGTTCTGTGAAAAAGCCATCAAGGCAGAAAGAAAGGAAGGAATCTGGGGAGAATCTGTGTCATGGAGAGCCTGGTCAGCTGCCTGGCTTAAACTCACCCTTGTCATTCCTGGTCCTGCAAACACTGGAGAAATGATCTAGCCAGGTGAATTAGGGCAGACATGTCATTGGTGTTGTGAATAACTCACCGCATTTACTGGGGAATCAAACCTAACCATCAGCTGGACCAAACCATAACCCTAGAGAGAGAAAGCTGATGACGGAGCTACCCGGCAGAAGGAGGAAATGCCCGTATCAGGGGCTAGCCAGAGCAGGAACTGTCATAGAGCCTTCATGAGGGACGAGGGATGAGGCCCAAAGGCCAAGCCCTTAGCAGACAGAGGAGGAGCCAATTGACAAGTGGCTAAAGCTGGGGTTCCCAGCTTTAGGCCACTGGCCTTATACAGTGGCTCAAATAAGTGTCCCAATGTTGGGCCATTTTGGAAAGATTTGATATTTGCAAGAGAACTAAAATAGATCAGCTCTGACCCTTGCAGGATCATTAGTGTTGGAATGCGCAAGCACGCGCACAGCCACCGCTTGGGCCTGACAGCACAGCACGGATACTATAGTATAAAGTTTCCGACGACTTTCCGTTGTACCTTCTTACTTTCTCCTTTGTCACTGTACTGGGCCTTTGTGCCTTTCTATCTTGCTTTATTCCCTTTCTTCCCTTTCACCCCCTTTGTACAGCCAGTGGCACGATAGGTATATATCATCTCGCACTTAGTTCTACCACCTCAGTCCGTTCGTCTCACGCAACGACTGAGGTAAGCCACATATGATACATTACCATAGCGCACGTACTAACTACCGCTCGTAGTGTAGTATCTTTAGGTAATGACATTAGTCCGTTCGTCTCACGCAACGACTGAGTGTAGTATCTTTAGCCCGACGTTGCTCTAAACCTTTTAGGTTATGAGCCCCGAGCTCCTCGCTTAAAGAAACAAAGATCGAACCAACCTCGCACGATGACTACCACTATTCCATTGACCACAGACACCCTTCCGAGCAATGTTCCGAAACTAGATGTCAAAGGAACGAATTGGGCGATTTTCGCTTTTCGTTTTCAGGTGGCCGTCGAAGCAAAGGAGATGTGGGGCCATTTTGATGGCATGGCCACCATGCCGACGGGCCAGACTCCACCTACAGCAGACGAAAAGACAGAGATAGATAAGTGGAAGAAAAACGAGGGCATCTCGAAACATTTACTCACTCAGCGTATCCCCGATTCGACTGCATTGAAAGTGCGAAAGTTAGCCACCGTCGAACTCATGTGGAAAGAGATCACACGGGAGTATACGGAGAAAGGTGCTTACGCTCAAACTGAGCTGTGGTCACAGTTTCTCGAATCAAAGATGTCGAAAGGTGGCGACGTTCACCAATTCCTCGACGATCTGCGGACCAAACGGGAGGAGTTAGCCTCCGTTGGGGTGGATATCAATGAAAAGGACTATAGATCAACGATTATTAGGTCGCTCCCTCACTCACTCGCCAACTTCGCATCATCGCAGCTTGCCACAGCTCACTTATACGCATCGACAAAGACAATCGAGCCCGACACCTTGATCTCCCTCATCAGCAAGGAGGCTGATCGGTTCAAGGCGAAGAGCACGCACCGTAGCAATACCAAGGATCAGGATGAAGCCATGGCCGTAACTGCGCCATCTGGCACCCGTGGGTGAGGACGAGGCGGTCGTGGTTCTCGAGGCAATCGCCCAAAACGACTGTGCTGGACCTGCAGGTCTGATCAGCATCTCGCAGCCAAATGCGACAAGGGACCCACTGGCAATAAGAAGACCGCAACACCACCCACTGGGAGCGCTCACGTAGCTGCTCTTGACGACAAAGACAACAGAGTCTTCGGCATGGTGGACAATGATGACTCCCTCCCCGATCTGCAATCGATCGCTTCAGATAAGAGCGATGAGGACACACCTGGTGACGAATGCGGTGACGACTGGTTCTCGGAGATTGGGGATGACAAACCGCTAGGTCACAACCTAAACGGAGCAGATAGCGACGATGAGCATCCACTCGACGAAGAGATAGCGGAACCCACCGATGTGGTTGCTCCTGCATCCGAAAAAGAATCTGGGACCGAGGCACCCACTCACCCGTTGAGGGTGGACCTTTACAACTCTGGAACAACACGTCATTTGACCTCCGACTGAGAACGAATGACAGACGTATGGTCAATCCCCCCAAAATCATTCACCGCAGCAAACAAACAACGTTTCGCCGCCGTCAGTGTTGGGAACCTGATCATCAATGTACCCAATGGCATAACCACCTCCCCACTCCATCTGACCGAAGTACTGTACTCACCCGAGGTTGGGTATACCCTCGTCTCCATCGGGAGGCTCGACGAGATGGGTATGTCAACTACATTCGCAGACAGTTTTTGCACCATCAGGGGGAGTGACGGCACCACGATCGGCCACATCCCACGTTCTATGAAAGGTCTATATCATGTCGTGCATGAGTATGACCACTCTGCAGCCACAGATGAATGTCTTACCATAATGGAATTCCACAGGCGACTCGGCCACATCGCACCCTCTGTTGCGCACAAGCTGGCTGAAACAGGAATGGTCAGTGGGTTGAAGTTCAACCTCGACCATGATGATCGCACCTTCTGCGAGTCATGCGCTTATGGAAAAGCGACCCGCAAGGCCATCGCAAAAGCGCGCAAGGGGCCACGTTCCTCATCCACTGGGGACGTGGTGTTCTCTGACGTTTGGGGTCCCTCGCCTGTTGCAACCATCAGTGGACGGCGCTACTATGTCATGTTCACCGACGACCACACGCGTTTGACACATATCCACCTGCTGTGTCAGAAAAGCGAGACCTTTGAGGCGTATCAAGGATTCGAGGCATGGCTGGACCGCCAGCTTACCACGAAAGTGCAACTCCTCCACTTGGATCGAGGGGGAGAATACCTAGGAAAGGATTTCGTGTTATATCTTCAGCGTCAGGGAACGGTACAACGACTTACTGCGCACGATACCCTGCAGCACAATGGTGTCACTGAGCGGCTGAATCACACCATTCTGGAGCACGTTTGGGCGCTGCTGCATGACAGCGGGTTGCCAAAGTACCTGTGGGGAGAAGCGGCACGTCACGTCGTGTGGCTTAAGAATCACACACCTACTAAGGTCCTCGATGGCCATTCCCCGTACGAGGTGGCTATGGGTTGTGCTCCCGATTTGAGCGTCTTGAGGGCCTGGGGTTCAACCGTCTACGTTCGAACCGGCAAAGGGTCGAAGCTTGATGGGCGCGTTGAGGTTGGTCGCTGGATCGGTATCGACGATCGCACGGAGTACGCTTGTCGCGTCTACTGGCCTAAAACCCGTAGCGTGACTGTCGAGCGTGACTTCTATTTTGACAGTGCACCGACCGCCGAGGGGGAGGAACACACTGCAGCAGATAGCGGCAATCCCCAGCACCCTGTCACAGTCATGCTAACGCAGCCATTAGTCAGTGCCACCGTGCCACCGCCAAACACCACTGTCTCGGCACCCGATCACGCCACTACCAATACATCCGCTCCACCCCCACAACTGATGGCACCTCCCAACATTCCTGAACCACGTGCCCAGCATATCCACAAACCGAGCCAGCGGGTTCTCAACATCGTCAACCAGACCCCCTCATCTCGTCTCCCTCGCAGTATCCTCCTCCCTCCTCTGATTCCAGAGCAGACCGTCCCACTGGCCGAACAACATGAAGAGCAATCAGCGGCCGTAGTCGACAGGTACAATGAAGACTACGATGAGAAAGAGCTGACTATGCTCGTCGAGCAAGCTAGCACAGCTGCTGAAGCTCTCGAGCCGAGCACCCTCGCTGAAGCTCGACGACGCCCTGATTGGCCAAAATGGGAACAGGGGATCCGAGAAGAGCTCAGCACGCTCGACAAAGCGCGCACCTGGGAGCTTGTAGACCCACCGCCCGACGCCAATATTATAGGCTCCAAATGGGTTTTTCGAGCGAAGAAGGATGCGGCTGGCAACGTCGTACGCTACAAGGCACGGCTCGTCGCTCAAGGTTTCTCTCAAGTCCCCGGCATCGATTATTTCGATACCTACGCGCCCGTTGCAAGACTCGCGTCGATACGCATGGTACTCGCCCTCGCCGCTCGCTACAATCTCGAGCTCCACCAAGTAGACATCAAAGGAGCCTACCTAAACGGTACACTCGGAGATCACGAGGTAATATACATGCGTCAGCCACCAGGTTACGCAGATCCCGACCATCCGCACAAGGTTTGTATCCTACGCAAAACCTTATATGGCTTGAAACAGAGCAGTCACCGCTGGTACCAATGGCTGGTAGAAATATTGGTCATACGTATGTCTTTCTGACAGTGTGAGGTGGACCAGGCGGTTTTCATCAAAAAGGAAGGGACCGCCATCACGATTATCGTCGTCCACATGGACGATTGCATGATCGCAGCTTCGGCCATAGACCTCATGGTAGCCGTGAAACGCCAACTCGGAGAGTACGTAGAAGTGACGGATTTGGGCGAGCTCCATTGGCTCCTTGGTATCGAGGTGACGCGCGATAGGGAGACGCGAGAAATATCCCTCTCGCAAAAGTCGTACATCGAGTCGATCCTGCGTCGTTTCAATTTTGAAGACGCTAAACCCATCTCCACGCCGATGGACCCAAGCATAAAATTGACAACCGTGCAATCACCCGCCACGGCAGCTGAATGCGCTGCCATGAAACACATTCCCTATCAAGCAGCTGTTGGATCCCTTATGTATGCCGCGCTCGGCACTCGCCCCAATATCTTGTACGCGGTCACGCACGTCTCATGCTTCTCTTCCAACTACGGACAAGCGCACTGGGAGGCCATGAAACGTATCTACAGGTATCTCGCTGGGACGCGAGGACTCCGTTTGACTTATGGAGGATGTGGCAAGCCGCTGGTAGGGTATACCGATGCTGACGGAAGTGTCAATGACGACCGGCGTGCCGTATCTGGGTACGCTTTTCTCATCGACGGCGGTGCTGTGTCCTGGGGTTCTAAACGACAGGAAATCGTTTCCCTCTCAACTACTGAGAGCGAGTATGTGGGCGCTACCCATGCAGCAAAGGAAGCTCTATGGCTCCGCACACTCATCTCCGAGCTTTTCACCCCCATCGATGAACCTACCACGTTATTTTCCAACAATCAGTCTGCCATTGCGCTCGCCAAGGATCATCAGTACCATGCTCGCACCAAGCACATCGATATCCGTTTTCACTTCATACGATGGATCATCGACGATGGTAAAATACACCTTATATTCTGTCCTACAGGTGACATGGTGGCCGACATATTCACCAAGGCTCTGCCCTCTCCCAAGGTCAAGCATTTCGCCTCCAAATTGGGACTGCGCGCAGCTTGAGGGGGAGTGTTGGAATGCGCAAGCACGCGCACAGCCACCGCTTGGGCCTGACAGCACAGCACGGATACTATAGTATAAAGTTTCCGACGACTTTCCGTTGTACCTTCTTACTTTCTCCTTTGTCACTGTACTGGGCCTTTGTGCCTTTCTATCTTGCTTTATTCCCTTTCTTCCCTTTCACCCCCTTTGTACAGCCAGTGACACGATAGGTATATATTGTCTCGCACTTAGTTCTACCACCTCAGTCCGTTCATCTCACGCAACGACTGAGGTAAGCCACATACGATACATTACCATAGCACACGTACTAACTACCGCTCGTAGTGTAGTATCTTTAGGTAATGACATTAGTCCGTTCGTCTCACGCAACGACTGAGTGTAGTATCTTTAGCCCGACGTTGCTCTAAACCTTTTAATTAGTAGCCCTAACTCCTACTCTGAAGATGGGCCCTTAGTCATGTGATTTGGTTGCCATGGCACTGAGATATAACAATTTCAAAATGACACATTATTGGGACACTTATTTGAGCATAATATTATTAGTCAATTTTTAGTAAATAACATAATGTTCTGATGGATGCTGAGTTTAAACCTTGTCTTATTATGTAGCTTACATAACCCTGGGAACTATAAAGAGCAGAGATACCATCTAGCTAGCTTTACTTCACTATGAAATCTATTTTTGCCTCTGCTAGAGTTCATATCCTCTTTCTTTGAATCTGGCCTTTCTGCTAGGAAAATATCCTCCCAAACTGGTCTGGGGAAATCCACTGTGGCCAGGGTTCTTAAAAAAATCCATCCAGAAAGGGAAAATATCAAATTAGGCCCTTCTTCTAAACTTTCTCCTATTGATAAAAGGAGGATTGCCTCTAGTATTACCTTTGGCAAGGTTGAAAATGCTGTCCAGGCAATCTATATCATTAATTCTACCCTCAACTATCCTATCTCTCCTCAAACTGTTCAAAATGTGCTAAAATCTGCATCTTTAAAGGCTGTAATCAAGAAAAAAAAGTCACTCTTGTCTGTGAAACATAGAAAACATTGGCTGGACTTTGCTCTAAAGTATCAATATTGGACTGTGGAGGACTAGACTAGGGTAATTTGGTCAGATGAAACCAAGATCAACAGAATTGGGTCAGATGAGAGAGTGTGTATGTAGAAAGAGGCAAGAAAACCTTTGCAAGATAAGGAGATACAAGAAACAGTAAAGTTTGGGGAAGGCCTCTTAATGGTTTGGGAATGCATGAGCTGGAATTGAGTGGGGATTCTTGCAAAGGTAGAAGGGAGGATCAATAGGAAGTAGTATGTCTCCATTTTGAAGGATAATCTGCTTCCTATTATGAAAAAATCTGTGATTCCTAAGAAGAGCATTATCTTTCAATAAAATAATGAACCCAAGTATACCTCTAAAATGGCACAGGAGTGGCTGGGATCTCAAGGGATCAAGGTTCTTGATTGGCCAGCACAATCTCCAGATATTAATTCTATTAAACATCTCTGGGAAATCATCAAAAAGAAGCTTAATAACTATACAACAACACCAAAAGGGATTTAGGAGCTTTGGAATAGGATTGAAATGGAATGGGGCAAAATAGAGCCTGAGGAATGTCAAATATTGATAAAAAGGATGCATAGAAGACTAGAGGCAGTGATAAAGGCAAAGGAAGGGTATATAAATTACTAAAATTACTGAATAGAAATGTTGCTCAAATAAGTGTCCCAATGACATGTCATTTTGAAATTGTTATATCTCAGTGCCATGGCAACCAAATCACATGACTAAGGGCCCATCTTCAGAGTAGGAGTTAGGGCTACTAATGACCCTGCAAGGGTCAGAGCTAATCTATTTTAGTTCTCTTGCAAATATCAAATCTTTCTAAAATGGCCCAACATTGGGACACTTATTTGAGCCACTGTATATTGCCTGGGTCTGTGCACAGACCAAGCAGTACACTACTATACATGGTAATGAACGTACTATGGTAAGTGTAATGAATGGAATGGAAGGACGGAGATTAAAGAGGTCAGGCTGCAAGGAGGCGAGCCCTGAGATCTAGATTGTAGTCCTAGGAGATAGGATCAGAGATCCGTGGATCGGGATCTGGATCCAATATATACTAATGGATACAAGGGGAGATTAGATCATATTGGGAGATCTAGGAGGTGGCAGGATTGCTGTGGAGATCCAATGGAGATGGAGGGTCTAGAGTAGTTTAGGGTTTGCCATGTGGCAATCTTGAGGCTATGATGTCATAGATGATGTCAGGGTCTGGACTCATCATGTGACTGGTCATGTGATCAGCCTTGTGGAGGTCACGTGACGTAAGGAATGTGAGGTGAAGGAAAGTGAAGAGAAAGGAGTGTGGGAATAAAGTTAGGTGCAAGGGGATTCATAACAATTGGGCCCAATTGAAACTGTCAATAGATATTGATCAGTGAGACAAGTCTGTCACTACACACCTCACAATAGGGTGCAGTGCCAAGGATGATGTATAGTGAATCACAAGGGCCATTAAAATAGGAGGTCCAGTTTGGATGACCCAAGCTCTGAGGGAAGAGGGACTTTCCACATCTTTGTCCCACTTCTCAGAATTTGAATGGGTATGGATGATGAAGTCATCTCCTGCCATTACATAACATTGAAGGACAGAGTTACTATTACATCTGCACTTCCCTGCAATATGAAACATTCCTGACGGTTAGCCCTTTGTTTCACATAGCCATTTCTCTATGGAATGGCAGTGAGAAGGTAGCCACTATCTGGACACAGAGTCAGCATAGTGGGATGTCATAAGTGCAAAATACCTTCCTGATGGTTCCTAGTGGAAGTCACAGTGTGCCCACCATGATAAAAATCCAAAATTTCCAAGAAAGTCAGCCTAGTATGGGATTAGGCTGATTAACCTCTTCCATAGCAGTCTCTTTTTTCTGAGCACTGGACCAATGAATGACCTGTGCATCAGTTCACAACAGAGTGGGTATATGCATTGTTGGTATGGCCAGCTAGATCTATTGCATGAACTGGTGGTGGATGCTCGCCCAAGAGAAACTTCTGGTGTGTACCATGACACAGTGAAGTATAGAACACTGCACCAATGCTGATTTTATGAGGCCAATGGCAGTCATTAAGGTAGATGGTCCTTCTTTGCTTATGTCATGCCACAAATGGGCACCAATTGAAGGCCTCCACAATGACCACCTTGTCCACCTGACCACATCAATGTCACAATTAGGGCTTCCCTATTGATGATAAGACAATCAAGCACCTAACAAGTTTGTGCCCAGGGTACCGATGAATAATATACTATCTCCTTCCAAAAGGTGCTGTACATGCAAAATTGAAGCTGGCTGATATGGAACTTGATTTGCTCCTCCTGGAGTCAGCATTCTTTTCCACTTATGCAATGGCTCCAATGTAACTACCTTTCTCAATAATTTTGGTCTATTGTCAGACAAACCTGTACCAGAATGAGGGCAAGAATGATCGTTCCAGGTCTGCATTTCACTATTTCCATCCTGCATCTTGTGAACTCTCACTCCCACAATGAGTGTGATAGACATTCTGAATTGGCAAGTGGTCTTTTGGCCTGCTCAGCTGAGCCAGTTGGGGCAGTGCTGTCATCACAACTGGTACTGTTGATCAATCAATTGCAGACAGCATCTTGCAAATAGAAGGATGTGATGGAAAAGTAGACCTATGAGCAAGGTCTACCAGGGATGGAAAGTCTTGAACTGAACCACAGAATGGAATCTTGGTATCTCACCCCAAGATTAATCAACCTCAAACAATTTGCCACAAATCACAGGAGATACAGGCATATTGCATCTTCTAGAGAAAAATGTGAGTCTGGCCAAAATGACTAAGGGCCATTTTTGATCACAAACTTGCTCACATTCCATGTCTGAACAACACCTACCACCAGAAGCACCCAGCATCCATTCATCCCAGGCCAAGCACTCACAAACATTGGTCTTGAGCATCAGTAGTGGGGTGTCTTTCCAGTCACTGATCACCTTATATGTTATCCTTACATGATTTGACATCCCCAGGCTGTTTCTGTTCTAAACATTTACTTGGTATTTGACATTGAAAATTGTCCCATAGGCACAATATGAATTCGCTTTTACTCATAACTGAAACACTGTCTTCCTTGTTGTGTACTTTCCAGGTTGGCAGGTTAGGTACCCTGGATTCTGAGAATGCTTGTACTGTTACATCACAGCAGCTGCATTCCATGTCTGGGTTCTACAGTGGTTGCTCAGTGTGCTGTCACCCTCAAAAGCCCATTCCTTCTACCCCAGCCAACTCACAGAGGGTGACATTGGAACAATGGACACTGTTTGGCAACATGAACTAGTTCAAGACCACCACTTGATCACCAAGCCATCCCACATCTGTGGAGCATTAATCACATGATTCAGATTCCTCATGTGATGATGGCACAAGACTGCTCAAGAGCCTTTGTCGGTTCATTGCTACATAATAATACTTAATACTTGAAAGCTAGCATGGCAAACCTAGTAAGACCTTGTTTGGTCTGGTTAGTTTTGGGACTCTTTTGCTGATGTGGCATAAAAACTGTATTTGGGTAAGGGCTTGCTCATTATCTCTCTCTCATGTGAGACACTTTCCCACAGTTCTGCTTATGAGAAGCAATGACTCTCCCTTCATCACACCTCCACCCACAATTGTCTCACACCTTTTTTTGATGCTTCAGTTCAGTGTGTGGCATATCTCTCATTGTCAGGTTGCTAAATGTGTTGCAAGGAACACATTACAGCTGGGTGTACAACCCAAGCTGGAGTCCCTCATAGCATTGTATGTAGACAAGAAGATCATCATGGGAAGGTACAAGTTGGATGTCATTGAGGAAGTCTTGCAAATGGTACATTGTTCTCTTGGGATGAAATTCTCTTCTCCCTTCACTGGATCTGATGTGCTGATGGCAGTGGCTCCATGCAATTGGAAGGTTAAGTTATGCTTATCTGAGTTGATGTCACCCTCACTTATGGACTCTCTTAAACTGGAGATACAGATATGTAATCCTGAGAACAGGGTGCTGGGTAGAGTCGTCTCCCCAAGATGTACTCCAAATGCTTGGATGTGCTGGATGCCTGCAATACAATACGTATGGCAAAGGAATTATCATCACAAATCACTGGGAACTTCAGTACTCTCTATTGTTACGATTTATTGCTCTGTTTCTTTTGTTTTCTTCGGACTTATCTCTCCTCGCTTAGTTCTTCTCATACTAAGCTCGTAGTTCCTCCCGTCACATGACCAATTCCTTTCTACCTTCTAGAATATTCCTTGATTACTCATTGCTATACTTTTGCCATTGGCTCGCTGACTCAACACTCAGTCAGCCGTTTGTTCTTCCTTGTTCTTTTCGTTTCTATACGATTACTCAGCACCCTCTGGTCCTCGTATATAAACCCCAAGTAGATCTCGTGTACCTCAGCTTAGACCTACTTGGATTATAACATCCTTTTCCTTTTCCTGTGTCTCCGCTCTACACCTGAGTGAGCGCTTTAGCTCTTGCCTGCGTCCCATCCCGATCACAAGGGATTGTCCTTGGTCCACCCGTTTCAATGGGCAGTCGGTCGTCTGGTCTCCACCAGGACGAATCCTTGACCCTATCGCCTATAGGGTACCCCCTTGCCTCAGTGTCTTAGGATCTTACCAAGTCCGCGCTCAACCCTTCGGGATCAAGCGTAACATCTATCGCCTATGAACCAGCAGCTACTGATTGAATCACAGTTTGTGTTTAAAGTGGCAGATAATTTGAATGCAGAGATCTTGCTTGGAGTGATCAGGAATTGCAATGAAGCAGTGCAGTGATTGGGGTACACATGTTTGTAAATGTTTTCATTCTGTCTGTAGTCTCTGACCCTGCCTATGTTATCAGATATATGTGTATGCTTGAGTCCCCTGGGCTCTGCAGAGTTGGATTTGACTACCAAGAATATGGCAATGGCCTGGTTCAGAAATGTGCCATATTGTTCACTCTGCTGTAGCCCTCCTTGAGAAATGTCATCTCATCAGGTATGAGTGTTCTTCCAGTTGATTCCAGAGTATGGAGCTAGGCAGTATTGCATTCAATTACCATATCACTCGTATGTAACTCAATGGCAACTTCTAACCAACACTTGCAGCCGAGCATGTTAACACTTGAACTATTCCAGATGTTTGCACTCTTGAACAAGCTCAAGTTATTGCCTGTAAGTGATTGATGAGTCTTACTGTCAGATTACCTTGCTCACAGTGATATCTCAAGGTATGACAAGAGGAGAAAGTCAAACTCACGAAATTATTAGAATGTGTGCCTATCCCTGTCAAAGAGAGTGAGGATGAGCTTGCCACCAAGATTAACTTGCTTCTACAAGCATATATATCCTAGCTTAGACTTGAAAGTGCACCTTCATTCTGATTCTGTTACGAACCACTTCAGACCCCTTTCTTTTCACGGTCACATGACCTGTCACATGACCTGGGCCCAGACCATAACATCATATGATGTCATGCCTCATGGCTGGCATGCCCCTTTAATCTCTGTTAACCCTGGTGGGAACTCTCTCACGTTTGTGTACTTTAGCTAGCCATGTATAGTAGTTTATCCCACAGACCCTATGGTCTGTGCACTATACTCCATAGTATATAAACCCAAGTGTCTCAGCTGGCATCCCTAGCTTTGACCACTTGTCTTCCCACTACCTTATGGGTGATTAGTGCATGTGAGCTCGCCTTTTCTTCCTTTTACCTTGCCAGGCTCGGTAATAGCCTGTGAAACTGAGGCCGGTGGTGTATGCTCTCGTAGTTTGCAACAGATTCAGTCTCTCTCCTATATGATTCATGACTGTGGGATTTGTGTTAGTTGTGGATATAGTGTTTGTGCAATACTCTCCCAGACATATACTATGCATGATGTCTGAGATCTGTCTCAAGCAAGGATCAGCCTGGGCATGTCTTTCATTGTGCAAGATGATGGAATGGCAGATGTGAGTACAGGCATTCTAACTTGTTGTTCTTTTGTATCTGATGGGTGGCACCAGGTGGGGTTCAATGATATGATGGTGAGTCCCAGATTCACAATTCTTTCTTTGCAAGGATCACATTTTGACATGGTTATACGAGTCCAACCTACTATCAACATTACTCACCAGGCACTGTCTGACCATCTATCAGAACTAGTGGAGAGTATGTTACAAGGCCTTGTGAACTCGAAATCCATTATGATCAGCTGGTTTATAATATGTGGTGGTTATCTACTTTTGATACTCTTGCAGAGGACAAAATGGATGTCTCTATACTTGACCTTGGTATGATAGCAGCATACTCCAATATTTCTTGTGAGTGATCATTTCTGTGCTATCTTGAATACATTGCTGACTATGCATGTAGATATGACTGTCAAGGTCTATATGCTATTGCTATAAGAGCATACAAAACTAAAAGAGCTACCTGGAGTTGTCTTGTCTGCAGAATTTGAAACAATTTCAATTCCCTGCAATGAAGACATTGTTTGTTGGATATTTGATCATCTGCCTGTCCAACTGGAACAGGCAGATTTCAAAGTGCCACACTTCAAGATGTTTTTTCTTTTGCAGGTACACTTTTCATGTCTAGCTGCTGCCTGATCTCACTACTGACCAAGTGTTGAAGCTTGAGAAGATGTTAACCCTAAGATGCATGATGATGCACAGTTTTCCTTGCATGAAGCCACTGAGATTGGTTGGATGACATACCAGGGCTGCAGGGACAGACCTACACTTGAAAATAGTGAGTATCTTGGGATTTTCACATGACCAGGCCAAAGTGTTCAATTATTCGCATATCTATGGGGTGGGAATGAGACATGCAGTTTTACTTCTCTTATGATCAAATGCAGAAATGCAGCTCAAGGGAGCTAAAAAGCTAGCCAAGAACCTGCATGTTTCATTTTTAACAAGCTGGAGGAGATCGCATTGACCTATTGAGTGCAGACACCTGCAGGCTGCATTAGGATGTGAGATCACAGCAGCACTTTCCAAGGACAACCTACTCACCCAGTTTGAGATGAATTACATGATGTCATGGATTAATTGGGTCATCCAGCCATCCAGGGTAGATTACCTCAACCTCTTGCTCGTTGCAATGGACCATCTCACTTAGATGTACAATACTGACATGTGATTCCTAAGATGCATGATGAACTGTGGCATCATGTTTCCAATGCAGACAGGTAGCATGCTATGCTGGCATTACAAATTGTGAACACCCTGGCCTCTCCTCAATCCAGGATTACCCTTTGATGTGGAAGGGTTGGATTGTATGATACTTTGACTATTTATTTCCACTACTAATGGCTCCTCCCCACCTGCACCCTCATCATGGCACAAACACTTTGTTGGCCCTTCAGAAGACTGAGCAGTACTGGGAAGTGGTTGGTGAGCCTTTTGTTTGCTGGTGTTGCTGCTGCTACCAGTCAGCTTTTTGATCATTGGTATACCTACCAGCCTTCTTGAATCTGATTTGTGAGTTGTGCTAGTCTTTCCCTTTCCTGGAAATGAGACAGCAGACACTTCAAGCACAGCTGTGCCAAGTTCCTTATTAGGTTCCTGCAATAATGTGGCATATTGTTGCCAAGCTTCTTCAATCTCAGAAAACATGGCATGATCTTCATCTAGAGGGATAGTATCACATATAGAGGTCAAGATCTCAATAAAAACCCCTGGAGTGATCAACTTCAGTGATGTTATGCTTAATCCCGAAGGGTCTAGTGTGAACTTGGTGAAGGTCCTAAGATACAAAGGTGAGTGAGTATCTTGTGGATGGCAAGATCAAAGGTTTGTCCTGGTAATGCCAGACGATGGACTTCCCAGTGAAGCGGGTGGACTGAGGACAATCCCTTGTGATCAGGAGGAGATGTGGGGGAGAACTAAAGCACTCACTCAAGTGTAGAGCGGAGACACACGAAGAGGAGGTTAGGATGTTGTGTACCAAGTAGATCTAAGCTAGGGTACATGGAAACAACTTGGGGTTTATATATGGTAACGAGGGAAGCTGAGTAATTGTATGGAAACACGAAGAACAAGGGAGAACAAATGGCTGACTGAGCGTTGAGTCAGCAAGCCAATAGCGAAATGACCTTGGTTAATAAGCAAGGAACATTTTGGAAAGCAAGAGAGTAATCGAGCACATGATGGAAGGAATCATGAGCTTAGTGTAATGAGAACTAAGCAGGGAGATGAGTCTGAAAGGAAAAAGTAAGTAAACAGGATAAATCGTAACAAGTGGTGCATAGGTTCCATTGGACTGGTAGACCCAAACAAAGTGTTCATGCAGCTTTCACATGCCATCCTGGAATACTTTGCTGCATCTTCTGACATTCCAGTATGGTGACATATTATTGAGAAATTGCTGCTCTGGAATTGAGCACTTGAACTGATAAATATCCTGCGGTGTAGCTTCATGAGGATCTGGAGTGGCCCAGACAGGGACACCCTTGTCCAATTCAATAGCATCAGTGGGCTTGCAGGTATAACCACAATAAGGGCCAGTCCTATCATCTGCCCATCCTTGTCATTGATTGTATGGACCTGATATGTTGATACTCATGATCCACATTACTGAAAACACAGATTCAAGGTCATGGCAAGTATTATGGGTGATGAAACCAGTAATTCCTCTTTTTGACATCAACTCCACAGCAAGAAAAGGAAAAGTACCTTGCAAAACAAAGATTAGCAACAGTCACTAGGGTAATAGCTGGGAACCCCATGGTCATACCTCCTGCAAGGTTGTTGACCTGCTTATCTGGAAAATGGTCTTCTGCCATACCCCAGTCACCTAGGACAATGGCATGCTGGGGATATAAGTTGGGATCTTTGGGCCAACAAGGAATTATATCATGGGCATTCTTGGGATCATCAATGCATATCCAGATATTGGGATCATTGATGTCAGAGTGAAGAAGACACTTCAGCTTGCCATTGAAATGGGCTGCAGAAAATGGTAAGTTGTACTGCTTAAATCTCAATTACATGCTGACCTCACCTGCAATTATGCACATCATACCATTGATGAGCTCCCACCAGCAGGAAAACCATGGCAAGGACACTCCACATGTTGCAGATAAAGTATGAACATGGATACAGTGATCCATCCCCTCCAGAACATTATTTGAAAATTGGCTAGTGATTGCTTCAATAGTATCAATGCAGGACTTGCCAGGGCCATGTCACTCAAAGGTGGCAAACTCAGCATGGCAGAGGATTGGAATACCAGAGAGGTGTTTCTGATAGTCCCACTGGGTTCCCTGGGTGGGGTGGCAGTTGTGAAAAATACTGTACTTGTCATCCTTCCCAAAAATTTCACACTCCCTCTCCAACATCAGCCTAGGCCTGTACAAGGTAAGAGAAGTATTGTTGGTGACATCGTTAGGACCATTGCAAGGCAGCCAACAGTCTTTGAGGGCAAACACCTGATTTGTCTCACTATTCTTGCAGAGTAGAACCTTAGTCCCTCTCCTATCCATGGAAATACTTTTTTCCAAATTTCAACACAAGATGGTGTATCACCTATTGCCCAATTCAAGAAGGAGGGTGTCTTCACTATCAGGTATGAAGCAAGTGTTAAAAACAAGGGCTGGATTGGAATCAAAGGATGATATGATAATTATCTGAATGAAAAGAATAGGCTCCTCGTCAACATTGAAGGGGTTGGAGTAAAAGGTTGATCCACAGGCAAAGAGGATGAGCACCAGCATATGGCCAAGGAGCATGGCACCCAAGAAAAAATTGTGATTTATTCAGCAGGCTATAGTAAGACTGGCACACTGCTGTAACTGCAGCATAGCAACTTGGAAACTTCCCTCATTGAAGCCTTCCTTGATCTCTATATAAGTCAATATAGTGCTGAAAGGGACAGACTTGGCATGCTGATATACCTTGGGCATGAGAACAATGTCTGGTTTGCACTGGCCTTCCACGAGTGTCAGTGCATGCAAGCACCATCTATTAAGCTGCTACAGCAAACCTCACTCAAATAAATGGGAGCTGGTAGTGGAAAATACCTAGCTTATCAGTCAATCAGTACCTGAACAACAGTAGATGATCTCTGCCTACCCAGTTAATGAGTGCCACCTAATAATCTTCTAGGGAAGGATTATTGGAACTAGGAGCCTGAATACCACGAAGCTGCCACCTTCTTTTGTGACTATTATAATAGCCATATTCTGCTAACTTCATAAGTGCTGCCCTTATCTTGTTTATATTTGACTAGGCAAAAGCGGAGTGGGAGGGGAGGAACTCGTTGGGTGGGCTGCCCAGACCATGGCAGTGTAGTTCAGCTTTGACAATGGATCCATTAAACTGTGCTGCAACCCAGCATAGCTGCTATCAAGAGGCCACAGGCAAAATGCAGTCTGAGACAAATGATGCAAAGGATATATAAATTAAGTAAGCAACACAGTGTAAGCCTTTAATCACTTCTGAGTGGACTTGCATTGAATGTTACCAAATGTCAGCACAATCCTGAGTGTGGCATCATTGCAGTTTCAGTTCTGAATCAGTTCTGAATTCCTTATCAGTGTGTTAAGTGAATCATGAGTTTCCACTCCACAAGCTGCACAGTTTCTGATTTCACTCACAAGTATAGAATGTTCTCAGAATGCCTGTGGGGATGCAATGGGAAAAGGTCAGCACAGCAATCCAGCAAGCATATATTAACATGGGAGGACACCAGCAGGCTGTGTTAGCAGAAAAGACAAAGCTACCACTCTTTCATTCCCTTCCTTCCCACCCTCATGCTTCACTCCACAATCTATCCCCATTTGGAATTTTGAACATTTGACTGCCCATGCATGCCTCTTTGGTGAAACAATTCAGATTGCATCTGAGATGAAAACACAGAAAGGTGACCAACTCACCCTGACTCTCAGACATTGTGATGCTGTTCTGCTGGCAGAGAGTTTACAACTCCTTGACCATTGCTCCATCCTACCAGCTCATCTGCAGCCCACATTAGAGTCATTGATACACATGGCAGCCTGGGTATGTAAAGAACATTTCTCTCTACTGTGCAAGTGTAGTTTACATTCAGATATTAAGGTAGCCACCAAGTGCCATAACCCCATTCAGCTCAATTGCACCCACTAGCATCTCAGCAGAACATGACTTTTGCAATGCATTACCTGGAACTGTCTCATGTCAGCAATCACATGTTTCGGCCATTTTTGTGTGTGTTCCCCTAATACATAGCTTTAGCAGCCCATCATTTGAGTGTTCTACTTTGCCATGTAAATAGTATTCAGCATGCCCTGGATCTGTCATTCACTGTACTTCACCCTAGCTGCCCCTAGCAACACATTTCTTCAATTGGTGCCTGGTCATTTGATTAATCAATCTCCTTGCTCACCACTTGGTGATGCCAGTTCTCTGGGTCCTTCCTATGGCATTATTGAACCTGATCAGCTACCCCACATAATCACAGATAGTCAAGGATCATGTAGCTCAATGATGGCCCATTTTCCCTGCCACCTCAGAGCAGATGTATCTGTGCAGGTTGTTGCTTATTCCAGCAATGGTTTTGGGTCTGGGAGGTCTAGTCAGCTATGAGATCCTACCTTGCTCATGCATCATAATCCCGCTTGCTATGTATCCCCATGCACTGCATGCAAGCAGTGGTATCCTGGCTCTTGGGCAGCTACAGATGGCCAGGAACTACAGGTGCCTCTTTGCACCTGTGATGAATGCTACCACAGCACCATTGTAACTGGGATGTTCTAGCAGAGGCCCTGCAACAGCCCAGACATTTCTTCCTCCCCAGTGGACACCATCCTTGCCAAACTTGTAGCTGCTAACTAGGATTCAACCATACATAATGTGAAAGGATGGGTTGCTTCGATCACAAAGAATTTGGAGCACAAGCAAGCCTCCTTTCAAGATCATAGCCTCTGTTTGATTGTGTTCCAGTGCACACAGCCGCATACAAAGAACCTCTGCCTCAACTTTTTGTGGATGATGACCCTGATTCGGGTCGTCTCCAAGTGTCAAAGATGAGTAATCATCAAATGGGTCATCAATTTGGCAATAACTTTATCTAGTGTACACATGTGCACTGGGATCAGCTCACTTGCTAAGAACTGAAAGACATGCCCCATTGCTCTGCACTAAGGATGTTCAAAGATTGGTATGTTTTAAGAACAAAATACATTTTGCTTGCCAGGGGTGGTTCCACGTACTTGCTCATGCTAATTGCTGGGCTTGGGCTGCAGATGTCTATTGAAAAGCTGCTGACCCACATGCTGCAGCAGTTAGCTAGTATCTTGTGTTTTCCTGGGAAAGGTGCATTTTCTCATCCAGATCTCATTGGATGTGCTTACACCATCACTGCACCTGAAAGCTGGCTATCAGCAGTCTGTGGAGAAGTTCATCATACCAACTATTACTTGTATGAAAACAGTTTTGCACCCCTCAGCATAGGAATACCACTTCCTGCAATGTTTCTAGGGGAGTTTCAACTCCCAGGCAGTATGGACTTCCATAATATACTTCTATCAAATGGTTTCTTCAATACTATAGTTGCAAAGTAAGTCCCCCCCAGGATAATAACAAGCCCTGAAGTAAAAATTGTGCATCTAGCTTGTTCACTCTGCTGCCAAGAGATACTTCAATCTGGTGGTAACTGATAGGTGCCTCACTTTAATATCCTCTGTGCATGTTTAGCCAGTATGGTTGCAGTGAATAGCATAGATGGTTTTGAGGGTTTGTTTGGCCCACACAAGTTAGCCTGCCAACCTGGAGTGAGAGCCTCTATCACATGCATCATATTTCATGAACATTCTGAGACCATGTGGACCCACTCTATCTGCCTGACCATACTTGCAGGATGGGATGATATACTGTTTCCACCACACTTACTGCCCACTTTTTATGAATAGATCTGGGTTATATGATAATTTTAAGGGTGCCTATACTTTGCCTTCTGTGATGCTTGGCCACAACCCACCATTAGTCATCATTGCGCTTTCACCATACTGTGTATACAGTTTCCCTTAGGCAGCAGCAAGCGCACCAATCACCTAACCCCAGTTGTCTGTCCACTAGCACCCACGGTTAGTTGTGATGGGTACTTCCCCTCGCATATCCTGCCACCTTTGCAATGCACTCTCCTTTTTGGATGGTCAGACAGGATCATTATAGGTTTGTGCTCTTCTCTTTGACCCTGACTGGCTGGAATGGGACCTGCCTCTATCACCTTGGCTGAGCTGGGTGATGTGCAGCTGCTGGTCTCCACCTACAGGCACCAGCCCCAGATCCAGGCAGAACCTGGTTCAGGGCTCTGCTTCCCCGCCCATTCAGCATAGAAACTCCGGCTAAACCTGCTGCAATCACCATCTTCATATTTGCAATTACACTCTTCATTTCTGGAATATGGGCCTTTGTTTCCATTTTATCCAGGAAGGTGATTAGGAGCAGGCACAGGGCAAGACCACTGGATGAGTTGCAGTTGGGGGCCAGTTTCTTTGGAAATTGTCACTAACTTAGAATGTAGGCTGTGCCCATTTTTTGCCACTCCCTCATGCTGCCAAAACTAACTGCTCAATGCCCAAGTGACTTCCCTTACAAGATCTGGTCTGCATTGCTAGCCACTGCAACTTTTGATACCTAATCCTTTCCCCCTATTCTTCTTATAGTATCACTTGCATTCCCTTTACCACCCTCATTTTCTGCCTTTTGCTTCCAGGCCACTTTGAAAGTGCCCAGCACTGATATAAATAGCATTTCAAGAAATGGGTGGATTTTGTGTTTGTGGCACAGCTCTGGAGTTGCAGTGCTGCACAAGGTATCTTGCTTGCAACTTGTCCAGGAGTGATTGGGACGTGGTATTATGCAAAGTTAGTATGTTTTTACCAGTTCCCTCCATTTCTCTCATTCCTTCTGTTTTTCAGCTCAAGTCAATCCTTACCACTTCCAGCTGGTGTGTGCTATTCCTGGTGCACCCCTCCAGACCACTCATCTGTCTCAAGACTCAGTTATCCTGGGTATATTCATTATGACTGCTGTCTGGGTGCTCACACTTTTGACTACTGGGCTGTATCTCCTACTTTCGTGATTCCCCCTTGTTCTCTGCCTGTGCCTTCAACTGCTTATAATTGGTACTGGTGGAGCAGCAGGCTACTTGGAAAGTGGGGTAGCATCACATAGCAAGTGCGCTCTCATGGATACTGGCCTTGCTAGGGACCCATTTCTGGTGAGTGCAAGATGAGCCCACACTCTCCCAGTGGCTGTGGCATCTCCAGAATTGGGGTGCTTCAGGTGGGGTCATGCTCAATAAGTGCCCATCCCCTTCGTGCTCACCTGACCACCATAATTTTGCCCTCTTTCATTTCACTCATTCCTTCTGGCTGGCTTTTTCCAAGAATACATCCACATTTACATCTTTCTCTCTCTCTGATATCAATATCTGGAGCACAAAAATCCCAGCAACACTCCATGTTCATCCAGGCAGACAGAAGTTGGCCACCCCTCAGGCCAACATCTCTGTACTGAGCACCGGTGTAACATTTTCTCGTTTCTTTCCCCATCAATGACCATTCGCTTGTATCAGTGAAAGACTCTGGCTACAACCATGGTGAAAATTGGTTCTGTTTATTGCTCCATGATCTCATTTTCAAACACAAAAAGAGAAGGAGAAATGGTTGCAATCATCCAGCATACTCTTGCCATCCTAAGCAAGTTAAAGAAGTCTCTTGTGTTAGAACAAAATGTTATGTACAAGGTTCACCAACAACTATTCATTATCTTTGCTACTTATGTGCTCACTCTTCTTGCAGTTCTCACTTCAGGGTCAGTGGCCCACTGAGAGGAATCAACAAATTCTGGAGCTGCAAATATGTGACATCTCTCATTCACACCAATGTTGTTCCTTTGCTTACAGCCAAATAATGGGTCTGTTGTCTCATTTGGCATTGGTTCTCAATAAAATGGAGCCAGCATAGGTACATGCATTTTTGAAGCAGACATGGTTGTCAGATGCAGACTTCCAGGGAGATGTGCTAGCAGTCATGAGTATGTGGTCCTCATAGCACCCTGATTGTCTCAGCAACTTCATTGCAGAGCATTATGGGGCATGTGTCACCCCACCTGCAGAAGCAAACTTTGGCATGACCACATACTGGTATATTCATAAGCAAAACAAAACAAACAGATGAAAAATTGCCAACACAATAAATTTCCAGCAGCAATTTACTTTTTTAATATTCTGCTACATGGGTGACAGTCCATTATTGGCCCCAACTCATTCCTATAGGTTGTGATGAGAGGTGATGGGTGCTGGTTATTTCCAGCTCTTCACCATTTCTTGTTGGAAGTGGTTCACAATGAGTGCTGATTCATTGTTCACCCCAAGTCATTCCTGTGTATCATGATCAGAGGCAATGGATGCTAGTTATTGCTAGCTCCTCACTACTCTTATGGATCTCTGCAGGTGTTAAGGCATAGATATATTTCTCCCTTGTTGGTTTTGTTTAGAATTCAGAGATATATACAGAGAGTCAGA
>JBBPKS010000012.1:0-38537 GCA_038089355.1 Pulveroboletus ridleyi | reverse complement strand
TGTGTCGTTCCAGTATATAGCGGCTCGCTTAACAATGACACAACTCTTTCCCGTTCGTATAGCAGCTTGTGGCATCCAGTAGTATTAGGTAGTAATACCGTTAGTAGTGCGACCGTTCGAATACCGCAAGTGCATTCAAATCAAATGCCTAGCGTTGATAGACTGATTCAAAAATATCCGTAGGATTAGATTAACATCGAAGAACCTCGTCGGAGACACGTTCGTCGGGGAGCTATTACAAGACGCCAACTTAGTGAGTCTTCTCGAGACTCGTTACTAGCATTAATGGACTGATTCGAAAATATCCGTAGGATTAGAATAACATAATCGAAGAATCTCGTCGGAGACAAGTTCATCGGGAGGCTATTACAAGACGCCAATTTAGTGAGTCTCCCCGAGACTCGTTGACAGAATAGATACTGAGTATTGTGAACGCCCACTAGACTACACATCTACGAACCCACACACTTGTAAGTAAAACTACTATCTTCCATGCTTTGGATAATGTTGATAATCCGCACACTATTGACAGCATTCTTCATGTCGCTTCTCACTGAGGTCCGCGCAGCTTGGCTCCTAGTAAAGCAGTGGGCTGCCGACTCCCTCTCATTTATCGATTTGGAGAACGAGCTATCTAAGCTTGGGACCTACGACTATAACAAGTGGAGAGACGTATTCAAGAAGGTTGAGGTTGCCTCGGACCCCACAGAAGATCACCCCGTTTCCGCTGTCGATATTGTCGTCGAGGAGGCCAGAGCCCACGGGATCTCTTTTGCCGATAACGCACGCAATAGCCCTGCACCAACCCCAGGATCCTCGTGTCCGGTCGTGTCGTGCAGCCGGAGGCCTTCAAACAGGCCCAAGCGGTCGCAGAAACGCTGCAAACTTGGCATTAGCAGATATTTGGATATCCATGCCATAGAGGATGAAGACGAAGAGGGAGAGGAAGGTGATGAATCATCCGACCTAGATGGCGAAATTGAACTGGTTCCCTCGTATTTGAGGCAGATTGGTCGGTCAGGGCTCCCCTGCTGCTCTGAACTCCGTTCGTCCCTTCATGAACTTTGTACACTAACCTTCAGACCTCTGATTGGACTTGAGTCCGGAGGAACTGGACTTAACAGTATATTCATACTCCCTCTTGTCAAGGTTCACCCTCTCTGACAAACCCCATGTCTGTGTGCACAAGATGAACCTCCCGGCGTGAGCAGGTCCTGTAGACTGCCTTTGGCAGTTCTCATGGGGTCCCTGGAGACTTTCAAAGTTTTTCCACACACACCATGGTCACTGTGCCCTCCATCTCTGAGGCGTGTAGCAGACAACCTCTGTCTCCGCTAACACCTCTTCCACTTACCCTCAGTCCTGAACTTCCTCCGATGGGTTCCCAGGAATGGGATGACAAAGAATCCGTCCAAGCCCGACTCAGCACCCTGATGTCTTCACACAGAAGGGGCAACAGGGCTGATCCAGGCAGAAATGACTCCTCTAGCTTCTCCGATGTGGACTCTGACCAGGGTCCTCTGCTGGGCACTTCCCCGACGAAGATAACCCTGAAGATGAAGAACACAACCAAGTCCCACTTGCCTACAAACCTTTTACCCAACTCGCCGATGCCATCAAGGGGATGACCCACCAAGCACTCTGACGATGGAAGACTGAAGGCTCTAAGCCCAAGGTCTGGGAACCCGACCCATTCGACGGGACGGACCCAAAGAAACTCTGCCTGTTCGTTGTCCAGTGCAAACTCCACTTCCAGGCCAATTCCCGGACCTACCGCAAGGATCAGACCAAGATAACCTTCGCTCAGTTCTACCTCAAGGGGACCATGCTCAAATACTTTGAGCCGGACCTCCTCGGACTTGAAGCGCCGGGCCTCCGACCCACATGGATGGACAGCTGGCATACCTTCCTGTACAAGTTGCAGTCCAACTTCGGACCTCATGACCCTGTCGCAGATGCTGAAGCTCAGCTTGAGTGCCTCCAGATGCACGAATCACAGCGCATCTCCAAGTACATTATCGAGTGGAATCGACTTGCCAGCCAGGTCCGAGACTGGGGCCAAGGAGCTCTCCAACGAAGCTTCTACTCTGGCCTCCTGGACCACATCAAGGACGAGCTTGCTCATCAAGGCAAACCCAATGACATCCATGAACTCCACGCTCTCGCCTAGCAGATCGACCACCGGTATTGGGAACACAAGGACAAAATTGCCTGTGCAACCAAAGCTTCCGGGTCAAACTCTGGCAACTCCACACCCAAATCATCCAACTCCAGCAAGGACAGTTCGTCCAGTGCTGTCTCTACCTCCGCCTCCAGCAAATCTAAGGACAAGTCATCCAAAGGCCCCTCTTCTTCCTCCACCAGCAAGAAGAGTGGGACCAAGTCTGCCTCCACAGACTTGATCTCCGCCAAGTTGGGTAAGGACAGCAAGCTCCTCCCCAAGGAGCGACAGTGCCATCTAAAGCTCAGCTTGTGCCTCTTCTGCGGCCTCGCTGGACACTCTGCAAAAGAGTGTCCGAAGAGCACCTCTAGGGCTGCGAAGGCTCGAGCAGCTGCAACAACTTCTGCTCCAACCTCTGGCTCCACTTCCTCGGAGGCAAAAAAATAGAGTGTGACTCCCCTACAGCACAGGTTGGGAGTCGCATTGAGCCTGACAGCTGTGCTCCTCCAATACTCCATCTCAATGCATCCTCTCTTTCAGACCTGAATTCCCTCTGCCCTATAGTTTCCCTTTCCGATTTTCCAATCTCCAATGTACCAGTACTTGTGGGCTCCAGCTCTACTCACTGTTTCATAGATTCCGCATTTGTAGATAAAAATAAGTTACCTATGTACTCCATCCCTACACTTTCCCTCCACCTTTTTGATGGCTCCTCTGCCTTTTTGATGGCTCCTCCACCTTTTCGACAGCTCCTCCACCTTTTCAATGGCTCCTCCGCCTCTTCTATCTCCTCTGCTATAGATCTCTGATTATCCTTTGCTTCAGGAGTTTCCACCTCCGAAACATTTTATGTTACCTTGTTGGATCCCTCATGTTATATAGTACTCAGACATTGCTGGCTCACCCGTTGCAATCCGTTGATTGATTGGGTTACGAACAGCATCTCATTCTGAACTGACCCCACAGGTTTGCCAACCCCGACGTCGTCCTCCGTCCCTCTGGAGTCGAGCTCTGATGCTCCTCTGACCCCTCTGTGTGAACCTTCACCGGAACCCCTGGATTCTCCCACAGCACCTGGACTTTGGTCCCCTCCAGTCTCCTTCGTCAATGCTGCCACCTTTCACCAGGCCTGCAAGCTTGAAGGATCGACACCCTTCGCCCTCTCCCTCCATTCCATCTGCAGTCGCAGTGCTACATGCATCGATGCTCCGCCCGAAGAACCTCTGGACCTGTCAAAAGTTCCTCTGGAGTACCATGAATTCACAGACGTCTTCAGTAAGGGCAAGGCTGACACCTTGCCTCTGCACAGACCGTTCAACCTGAAGATCGAACTTGAGAAAGGCACCGAACATCCTATCGGTCGCCTCTACTCCATTTCGCCCTCCGAACAGGGAGCCCTTCAGGACTTCCTCGACAAACATCTCCGGATCGGCTTCATCTGCCAATCCACCTCTCCTCATGCCACACCCATCCTCTTCATCCGAAAGAAGGACAGTTCCCTCCAATTATGCGTCGATTTCCAAGGCCTGAACAAGATCACGAAAAAGGACTGCTACCCTCTCCTGCACACCTCGGACCTCCTTGAGGCTCTGAGCGGAGCTAAGATTTATATGAAGCTTGATCTCCAGCACATGTACCATTTGGACCATGTTGCCGATGGAGATAAGTGGAAGACATCATTCCGAACACACTACAGTTCCTTCAAGTGGTTAGTAATGCCATTCGGACTTACTAATGCCCCCACCACCTTCCAGTGCTTCATCAACAGCATCTTTGCTGATATGCTAGATGTCAGCGTGGTGGTGTATCTCGACAACATTCTCATCTACTCTGCTGACACTGCCTTGCATCGGAAGCATGTCCGAGAAGTCCTTCGGTGCCTCCGCACTAACAGACTTTACTGCAAACCCGAGAAATGTGAATGGCACAGTGACACCGTCGAATACCTCAGATACATCCTCTTGCCCTCCGGCCTCTCCATGGCCAAGGATAAGATACAGACAATTTTAGATTGGCCAGAACCCTGGAAAGTCAAGGACATCCAGTCCTTCCTAGGATTCACCAACTTTTATCGCTGCTTCATCCATGGCTACTCCGACATCGTGGTCCCATTGACCTGACTCACTCACAAGAGTGCTCCATGGGACTTCTCCAAGACTTGTTGTAAGTCCTTCCAACGTCTTAAGGACATGTTCACTATAGCTCTGGTGCTCATGCACTGGGACCCCGACGCTCCAATGACAGTCAAGACTGACGCCTCCAACCCATCACCGACATTCTCTCCATCACCTCCGACAACGAACTCCATCCCATCACGTTCTACTCCCGTATGCTCTCTGGAGTGGAGTTGAACTATGACACGCACGATAAGGAGTTACTGGCGATCTTCAAGGCATTCACCTCCTGGCGACATTTTCTTGAAGGCTCCACACACCCCATCGACATCGTCACAGACCACAAGAATTTAGAATACTTCTCCTCCACAAAACTCCTGACATGCCACCAGGCCCAATGGTCAGAGTTCTTCTGCCAATTCAACATGGCAGTCTGATATCGCCCTGGTAAGCTCGGAGCTAAACCTGACGCGCTGACTAGACGCTGGGACGTCTACCCCAAAGAGGGGGATAGGGACTTCGCTCATGTCAATCCCGACAATCTCCAGCCCATCTTCACCTTGGAGCAACTCGCAACATCCTTGCAAGCCACGCTTCTAGAGACTCTGCTACTCCAGGCCTCCATCTTACTTGACATCAAACAAGTCCACTCTGATATCCTCTCCTCCCTCTCTGCTGACCCAGTCATGTCACCCCTCCTCTCCTCCAAGTTGTTAGACGACCCGAGATGGTCCATAAACCCAGAAGGCTTCCTCCTAAGGGACAAGCGTATCTACGTCCCCGATGCTGCCGACCTCCGACTCCAACTTCTCTGGACTTTCCATGATCACCCTACTGCAGGCCACTTTAGCAGAACCGTACATTAGAGTTGATCCATCGCGAATACACCTGGCTAGGCATTCGGACATTCGTCAAGGACTACGTGTCCTCCTGCACAACATGCTCCCGAGCCAAGGTCCCCCGACATCACCCATATGATCTCCTGAAGCAGCTCCCGGTCCCAGAGAAACCATGGAACTCCATATCCATGGACTTCATTGAGCAGCTCCTGCCTTCCTCCAGCTTCACCGCCATCCTCATCATCGTAGATCAGTTATCGAAGCAAGTCATCTTCGTTCCGACTCACAACACCATCACCTCTGCTGAGCTTGCCAAGCTGTTCCTCCTCCACGTCTTCTCAAAACATGGAGTTCCCTCCCACATCACCTCCGACTGGGGCTCCGAGTTCATATCGCACTTCTTCCAGTCACTAGGTAAAGCTCTTGATATGCACCTACACTTCAGGATACCACCCCGAAGAAGATGGTCAGACAGAGCGCGCTAATCAGACCCTTGAGCAATATCTCCAGATCTACTGCAACTACCAGCAAGACAACTGGTTGGAACTCCTTCTGCTCGCAGAGTTCTCTTACAACAATGTGCCCAGTGCTACCACCGGCATATCTCCCTTCTTCACCAACAAGGGCTACCACCCGAACCTCTCCGTCAACTCCAATATCACTCTCGCCTCCTCTGCAGCCCAGTCCTATGTCACGGACTTGGACCAACTCCACAAATTCCTCTGATCGGAGATGCTGGAGGCACAGAAGTGCTACCAAGGACCAGCAGATGCGAGAAGATCTCCAGCTCCGAACTTCGCTATCGGAGATCAGGTATACCTTAAAGCAAAATACCTCCGATCCACAAGACCTTTGAAGAAACTCTCCGAACGATACTTAGGACCTTTCACTATTATTGCTAAGCCAGGTTCACACTCCTTTACCTTACGATTACCTGACTCTATGAAATCCGTATATCCAGTCTTTCATGTCTCACAGTTAGAACCCTCCACCCCAAACTCCATTCTGAACTGTGTCCAACCTCCGCCACCTCTGATCGAGGTTGACAGAGAACCTGAGTACAAGATTGCAGAGATCCTAGACTCCAAAATTGATCAGAGAAGGCATCACTGCTAACTCCTGTATATACTTGGTGTGTTGGCTCAGATATGAAGGGACTGACGACGAGACTTCTTGGTTACTAGCTATGGAGTTAGATCACGCTTCGGACTTAGTCTCGGACTTCCACTGGAGGTACCTGGACAAGTCCGGACCACTTCCTCCTTGAGTACTTACTCCGTTTTCATTTCATTTCAGTCTTTTTTCTCTTATTCACTCCTTACTCCAATTTAGACTTCGTTCATTACAAAGAAAAATGAAAAGACAAAAGAACTCTATTTACACAGCCTTCGGTTCTTCTGGGGCTGCCTCTGTCTCCATCTCCACCTCTGCCTCCACTCCTACCTCCTCCGTCCCCTCTGTCTACACCTCCGTCTCTGCCCTCTCCACCTCTGGGGCCCTCCTCGTCTGCGTCCTCACCTCCTCGTATACACGCCCTCTTGCCTGAAGCCCCGTGTTCTCCCTCCAGAGCTCCCTCAGCTCCTCCCGTAACCTGCCCACATCTTCTCGCAGGAGTGAAAAGCTCCCTGCGATGGAGCCAAGCGACCCTGTGGCCTTCGTGAGAAGGGCCACGAGGGCACCTGGGGTGGGGTATGGAGGGGCTAGTATCACGACCTCCACCTGGGCCTTCTTGCGAGGCACCAGGCAGTCTTCTTCGTCCTCTTTGTCTGCTCCCTCATGGTCCTCTGGGGCCTCCTTCCTCTTGCAGATGAGGTGGCCATGCACGCATGCACAGCACAATCTCCCCTTCGACCCCTGTTGCGGGGGCCGACACTCCTCACCCTGTTGCACGCACCGGGCACATGGGGACCACCTGGGGTTGGTGGCCTCGTGTCCCCTATTCAGGGCCTGGTCCAACGTTGATGGCTTGCCCCCGTTGTCCTTGTCCTCACTTGGGAATTTGATGGCCTCATCCTGCAGACCTCCATTAGTCACGTCTGAGGCCTGATGAACAGGCCACACACCTGGTTGCACCCCATCACCCTCGCCTTCCCCTTCTCCTTGGCTCACGCCACCTCTTGCTCCTTCCTTGCCTTCTTGAGGCACTCCTCCTGGATGCCTTTGGCGCGCTCCTCCGCTGCCTTCCTGTGCTCATCACGTTCACACTCAGCCCATGCGGCCCACTCCTGGCGCTCACATTCCTCACGTGCAGTTCGTTCTGCCTCTTCCTGGGCACAACGTCCCTCCTCCGCCTTCTCCTTCTCGTAACATCACTGCATTTCCTGCAGCTGAGCCACAAGGGCTGCAATCTGATGGTTGAGGGAGTTGGTGGTGGGCATGTCAATTGTGGGAGATGGCACGGGGATGGTTATGGTTAGAGGACAAGATCAACTTAAGCAAGACATGACCTATTGTCTCTTCAAACTCCGACTTGTGCTCGTCATGTGACTGTCCACCCCAACCCAATCCTAGCCAGCCTCGAGGGCTCAGCCTTAATAGGGGAGCACTGTCATATCCATCCCAACCCCTATCAACTTCGGCCTCCAAATCCCTACTCCATACCCCACTCATCCAACTCTGGACCTCTTCACTTGGACTTCGTCCCTTTTGTATTGGACTCCATTCTCCTAGTATTGGACTTCCCTCGCTTTCCTTATTTAGTATTCCCTTTGTACCTTTGACCCTCCATTCCCTAGTTATGACCCTTAGCCTCATTCCTTAGACCCTTTGCCACACCATATGCTCTCCCTATGTATGTTCCCCATCTCCACATGCTTTCCTCTTACCCGACGTACCTTACCATATGCTCCTCCATTCCTCCATCTGAACTCCAGACCGCACCTCAGTATATAAGCTTCCTGTACTCTGTCTCTATACTTTAGTACAAATATCAAACCAGTCACCTCCTGTCTCTCATCCAACCCCCCTCTCTCCTACTCCCTACTCCCCTCCTACGAAATACGAGGACAGAGCCTAGACAAGGGCGCAACACATAAGTCCTGTGCCAACATCCTCCTAGGTACCCCCTGCTGCTCTGAACTCCGTTCATCCCTTCACGAACTTCGTACACTAACCTTCGGACCTCCAATTGGACTTGAGTCAAGAGGAACCGGACTTAACACTATTCAACAGGTTATGAGCCCTAGCTCAGCAGCAGATCCTCAAGCTGTGCCCTTGTGGTTGTGCTTGAGTAGATTTAGCTAGATCTGAACTACATTGAGCTAAAGGCTTAGTGCAAATGAGCGACAGTTTGTGCTGATAGCAAAGCACCTTTATGGCTGCTAGCTATTCTGGCTGCAGTGTCATCTCATGCATAAACAAGTGCTAGTTTGCACTGGTGGGCTCACCCCCACTGAGCTACATCTAGCTGCTTGAGCATATTCTAGTGCTTGTTTGCGCCATCTATGGCTGCATCATTGCTAGGTATAAGAGGAATCTATGTTATTCTGACGCATTTTTGCTCATCCAGAACCATGTTGTCTTTTAACAATAACAACTTGACCTCCTCCCATCTCCCCATTTTCAATGGGCAGAACTACACCACCTGGTGGCCAGCCATACTAGCCTATCTGAACTCGACTAGCAGCATGTAGTGCACTACTTTGCCCAGACCTTCTCCTCCTGGCCCCAATGGCTTTGATGATGTGGAAACCCAAAACTTTTACATTCGCTGGAGTGAGGCAAATACTCGCATTCTTGGCACTTTCACCTTCAATATGACCAACATCTTGCAGATCAAATACTCTCATCATGGCATGGCCTTCGACCTCCTCACCACTCTCAAGAGCAACTACTCTATATCTTGCCTTCTGCAAGTCTATGCAGAGTTTAAGGCCATGATGGATGTTCAGGTCCCTCCTAACAGCCATCCTTTGCAGGTGCTCCAATGCCTTCAGAACCAATTCATGAAGTTGAGGACTGCTAAGTATGAGACCCCTGACAATATCCAGGCAATGATAGTCTTGTTGAAACTGCCTCCAACGATGGATGTAATTGCACAGATGCTTGCACAGAAGAAAGATGCCAATAGGAAACAGGCCAACCCTATGGTCAATGAGATTGTGGCAGCTGCCACATTATTCTGGGAGTAACACTTCAATATGGGTGGCAAAGGCTGCAGTTCTGGGTCCCAACAGGCCCAGAAAATCAGCGCTGTTAAGAGGAAGTCAGAGGGTAACCCCTCCTTCAAGTCCTAGCAGCAGTCCAATCTAGTGCCTTCTGGGCAGCAGGGTGGTGACAGCATGGACAAGAAGGGGAAGAAGCATTCTTGTGGCAAGTATGGCAGCAAGGCCAACCACAATCACCTCAACTTCATTGAGGATGAGACATAATTTGTGTCTGTTGCTGTCACCCCTGCTCACATGTTTACCTCTCCTATAATTGACCCTCATGCTGCTGCCCACATTCCTGTGACTCATTCCAGAATCTCCAAGGCCCTCCAGCCTTTCTGGAGATTAAACAGGCTTTCGATCTTGCCCATAGACTTTCAATTCAGCCTACCTGTGAGACAATTCATTCCCTTGATCGTGCATGCCCTCTCTTAGATTGCCTTGACCTGTCTGTTCCTGAGCCATTGTCAACCATAGTTGATGATGTAGAAATATCTAATGCTGCCTCCTCCTCCTCTTCTATTATGGTGCCTGCCATCCATCTCCCACAATTGGTCGAAAAGATCAATTGGTCCTGTTTTGACAAGAAAGACTCAGATGTTCCTCCTCCTTCCAAACGTTCCTGCAAGTGCCAAATTATGGTCACTCCCTCCACCTCGTGGGACTCTGATGATGAGGTGGACATCTATGGTTCTGATAATGAAATCCAAGGTCTTTACAACCAACATATTCAAGATCCCAGGTTAGTACATCCTCCCTATTTGCTGCACCAGTACTTATCCATTGCTGCTGCTACCCCTTATGCACAAAACAATGCAGTGGAGTCGAGTAGTACTGTATATACATCGAATGTATCAGTACATTACCAAATGGATGATGCTATTTGTGCCCATAGCTCTGATAGTTCGTGTGTGCAATGTGGAAAACCTGAGACTCCCTATTAGATTCTTGACTCTGGTGCATCTATGCACTTCACCCCTGATCGCTCAGATTATGCTGAGTTCACACCCCTTAAAGGTGCTGATCATATACCAGTTCACACTGCTGCCTCCATAATATTTGTAGAAGGCAAAGGACGTGTGATTGTACCATGGTGAGACTCATCAGGTCACACCCAAACCCTATCACTGTTCAATGTTGGGTACCTACCTAACTCACAAGTGCACCTGATTTCCCTAGGCTGCCTACTATGTGCTGGAGCTACTGTAAAGGGGACTGCTGAATGGATGGATGTGTTATATGGAGATGGAGAGCTACTTGCCCCATTCACTCCAGGGCAACTAGGCCCAAATATGTACACTCTCCAAAGCACCCCTAAGCCTAAGAACCTTTGCACCAAGGCTGAGTCTACCTGGGATATACTCCATTGCCGATTCAGTCACCCTTTTAAGGAGGTTTTGAAGCATGTGCGAAAACATACGCAAGGCTTCCCTGAGATTAGCACACCACAGGAGGACAAGATCTGTCCTGGCTGCACTCTAGGCAAGATGCCTAATCACACCTACCCACCTGATATGCGACAAGCTACTCATGTGTTTGAACTTGTGCACTCTGATATCAAGTCATTCCCCATCAAGTCATACCACCGCTACAAATATATCATCACTTTTGTGGACAACTATACATCCTTCACATGGATTACACCTTTGCACACGAAAGATGCTGCATTGATGGCGACCAAGCACTTTATGTCAATGATCTGGATGCAATTCAATGTGATGATCAAAGGATGGATGTCTGATGCAGGGGGAGAGTACAAGTTGAATGCTTTTGATAAGCTCCTAGCTGACAATGGGATATGTGTATTCCAGAGTGCTCCACATGTACCCCAACAAAATGGTCATGCAGAATGCTTTATGTGCACTTCCATGGATAAATCTGAAGCTATGTGCCTTGAGGCTTGCATTCCAGACAGTTGGTGGGAATTCTCAATGGCCCATGCATGCCATTTGTACAATAGGACACCACTCTGCCAACATAACTGGCATATCCCCTATAAGCTCTTTCACAAGGATAAGCCTGACATTAGCCACTTGCATGTGTTTGGATGTGCAGCATACGTATTCATCCCTCAGGATGTGCACACCAACAAGATGGCCCCTAAGTCAGAGCTGATGGTGTACCTAGGCATTGCTCCTGGACATGAGAGCAATTTCATCTTTATGCGCTCTCCCAATAATGTCATCTTTACCTTTATGCATGCTCTATTTGATGAAGTGTGATTTCCTAAGTGCAATACTGCACCTTGCAGACAACCCACTGTACTAGACCCTGTTCCCAAGGTTGAAGAGTTTGAGCCTGTAGAGGTTCCTCCTCCCTTTAGAACTGAGGACAACCCCAATTGTCCTCGTCCTTGTTGTCTCCTGACTCCTCCCCCAGTTCCACCTCCTAGTCCTCCTCCACTGCCTCCAAGAACACCTTCTCCTTGACAAGAACCTCCTTCACCACCTTGCCAACCCAGAAAGGGATAACACCCCTCTAATCCTAACCCACTCCCAGCATGCCCCTGGCATGAATGTCATGTGCCCAAAAGGCCTGGCAATGTGTATGGTGATGACCGACATCCTGTGGAGCAAGTGAAGGAAATAGAGCATGCTATACGATGGCGTGATATAGTGAATCTGCAGCCTGAGCAACCAGAACCCAGTCCCTCTAAGGAGCGAGAACCTACTCTAGAAGGAGATATGCTGGGTCAATTCCTGAGCACACCTGCACTGTCCACCCCTGCTGACACAGTGCCCAAACTACCTATTACAGACCAGAAGGAGTGGAAGGCTGCATGCCGCGAGCAGCTGGAGATGCTTAAGAAGTGAGACATATATGAACTAGTAGACTGCTGAAAGATAGTTAGGGGGTGTGGGGTGATGTGTGTAGGGTTGAGTTTCCTTGTCCCAAGGGGTTCTGTAGAGGGTTAGTACTGGGGACCGATGATTACAACTGACCTCAGTGCACTAGAGTGAGACAAAATGGTTCCAGATGATGTTCCAGGAAGGAGACTAATAATCCAGTCAATAGTAGGGACTGGGTGCGCACGGATGTGGTTGTGGATGGGACTGGATTGAGAGCGATAGGAGTTAAAGATGTGAGGATCTGACGAAGATGAAGGGAAATGACAAAGACAAGGGAAAATGATGAAGAAAGGGAAAATGATGATGACGGAAATGAAACGGATGATGATAGGGGAAATTGACAATGATGTGAGAAAAACCTGACCAAGGACAAGGGTCGGATATGAATGAGGGGTCAAGGATGAGGACCCAGATACTGACGATGACGAAGAAAAACGGTGTTGAGGATGATCTCGATGATGATGAGAGGGACTTCCAATGATAGAGAGATGACCAGTGGGTGCAAACTGATGAGATTCAAGATCTCGATACAACACATTTATAGTCCGGGCATTTCCCTGGACTTGGTATCTATGACAATGACTGAGGCCCTATGAAGGAACACTCAGATCTAAGTAGTGAGACAGCAAGAAAAGCAAAGAGTCATAGTGGAAAGTTAAATAAGATGCAAATAAGTGATAGAACCAATGAGCGATAGATATAAATATGCGATCCAGTAGATGGATCTGGACCGGATGAAACAGATACATAAGGACCCGGGACCGGATGAACGAATCAGATAATCAGATAAACAAGATATGGAACGGACTGACCTCGAGATGGTATAGACGGACATGAGACATGACTGGAAGGCTTGATGGACACATGAACGAGCTGAAAAGTAGGTCCTACAACTGTAGGAGGCTGCAGGCTCTTATATCTGTGGAGGACTTGGATGCTGACTGTCCCCAGTCAGGCACATGACTGTGGGAAAGATGTGCCTTGGTAGTCGAACAATAGGCAGCATGACACGAGTGGATCATGCTAAGTGTCCACCATGTCACGTGACTGACCACAACTCTCTGCTTTGCTCTTCCATCTCACCTTGCTTCTCTCTACTCATCTGCCACGATGTCTGACCTAGATGCCATCCTCGCGTACACCCAACCCCCATCAAAGGACAATCTGCAGAGCCACACCCAGGCCAACCTCAAGGCTGCAAGTGAGTCGATCCTCATTGTCACCAAGACCGTTCTGGACAATAAAGAAGAACTGGAGGAAGAAAAATGGATGTGGATTGCCGAGTGGGAAAATACAGTGGTGTGTCGCCCCTCCTTACTTCTGTTCTGATTGCTAACCATCGTAGACCCACACTATCAGGTGCTTGCAAGACACCCACCATCTAGGCGTTGAGGCGACCTTGGAACTGGGCGTCACTGAGCATATCAAGGAGTTGAACAAGACAGTTTCCCAGTGGAAGGCAGAGAAGGCAGAGCGCGAAAGGCAACACAACGAGGCCCACCAGGCCACAGCACAACAGACCCTGGAAGAGGTTGAAATGCCACCATCCCCTGAAACCAATCCAGCCCCAGCAGACCCAGTCCTGGGACCTAGTGAGGGCACAGGTGTGACCAAACCACGCCCCGTCATTGTGATCCTGGTGTGAACTAAGGTATGTGGTAAAGCCATACTCGTTTGGATCACACTGAGGACTCCTAGTGGCCACGACTACCTGTGGATGATGAGGACAAGCAAGACGATGCGTGTGCCTGGCCATCCAAAAAGGCCAACACACATTTGGAGTCTGTTGTCCACAACGAACCATGTGGACCCTGTATGCGGTTGAACCATGAATGTTGTGGGTTGGAGGGCCACACCTGTAAGAGGTGTGCCCACCTCAAGTCCCGGTGTAAGAAGTCAGGTGGCCGTGCAACAAAAGGCAAAGCAAAGATGATGGACAAAGCAGGTGGGTCAAAGGACTGGAAAGGAAAGGGCAAGGCCCAAGGTGAGTTGTGTTGAAACCTAGCAATGTCACTGACCAATTATTATAGATGCTTCTATCGCTGCCCTCGTCGAAACCAGGTCCTGACATGAGTGATCAAGATATCTGAAAGCAAGCATGACAATGAGAGAGGCGATGAACCAGGTCCCTCCAACAGGATGTGGCAATCACGTGGCGGCGACATCAACCCAGAGGTGCGTCAAGCAGGGTTATGAACCCTCGCCCTCCTAGAACAGAAGTTGAGCTGTGCCTGGGCCCGAGTACAAGAATTGGGGGCCCAAGTCCAGGAAGTGGTGACTGGAGTCCAGGTAGCAGTGGCTCATGTCCAGGAAGCCTCTGCCATGTTTGACGAGGTGCAGGGCGAGCTGGCGGTGGTGAGGGTGGCACTGGGCGGATGGTAGACACTCAGTTCACCGTACATAGTAGTTTCTTTTTCTGCTCGCAATATATCCGATTCAATCCTGTATCCATGTCCAGTCGCATCCATGTCCATATAAGATGAGATAAGATAGAGATAACAGATAACAGAAATCAAACACTGATAAGATAAGATTTAGTGCGGGGTACCACCTGACTTGTTTTCATTGACCGGTTTTGCTTCTACCCCTGCATGGACAGACTCAGATACCAGATATAACTGGATTCTAAACAAAGAGTCAAAACGTGCACCAGGTCTCTGTGCGCACAAGAAAACGAATATCTAAATAAGCTTAGCAGGAGACCAAGAAGGAGACAGATATGGATATGGATATGTTTTTGGTGCTTTATATTTTTCATATATTTTCTGTTTTTATTTTGTCAGATGGACGGTGAGAGAAAGGAAAGGAAGACATATGGAATCTATTGTATGACTGTCTGTTTTTATCAATTCAGTGACGATTGTTCGAATATGAGAGCACCAGATGAAACCCAGGGTAAAATGTATATGCAGCAGTGTGATGATAAAATAAAAGAAAAACAAGTCCGAGTCTGACTATTCGTCTTCCTCCTCACTTCCCTGCTCCAATTCTTCTTCGGCCGGATATTCATTGAGGTCATCGTTGTCAAGCCCGGTTAGATCCGTTACTGGGATGGATATCTTGCTTCTCAGGTGGTATGGCAACAGCTGAAAGGCCGTGTACCTGAGCTTTGATATTGATCTGTCTAACTCAGCCAGCAGGTACGACCCTCCAGCAGTCCTATGAAGGACCACCATCAGACCGAGGTACCGTGGCTTCATCTTCTGGTTCAGCTCTTTCTCAACCTGTGTGTTGTGGACCAGGACAAGGTCACCTGGATGAAACAATTGTTCCCAGATCTGGTTCTTGAACTGCTCCTTGAACTGCTTGATGGACATATGTATACTGAGCGGCGATGACATGGTCACGGATAAGATCTATGTCGTCCTGACACTTTTGGAGCTGGCGAGCTCGCCAAGTGATCAGGATGGATGTGGGGACAAGGTCAGCGTCAGGAGCGGGTAGAAGGAACGTTGCCTCTGCAATATCAAAGGGAAATAACAGCTTGACGCTGTGTACCATAAAATAGGGCAAAAGCCCTGTCAACTTCATTACTGTAATGCACTTTGCCCAAAACACCAAGTGGGTGGTGGCTGGCCAATACACCTCCCCTCCCTGGGAACTTTTGACGATGGCCTCCTGGACATCATAATGACACCGTTCAACCACCCCGTTCACCTGAGAGTTGTAAGGGGAGATACGGATGTGGTTGATGCCATACTGGGTGGACAGGAACTCAACTGCCTGTATGAAAGCTGGACTGTTGTCAGTAACAAGCTCGGAAACAGCTCCCCAATGACAAAGAATATCCTCAAAAATAAAAGATGCAATGGTGGCTGCGTTCTTGGATTGCAACATCTGCCACTCTGGATACACAGTCAGAGTGTACCGGGCCTAGATGATGAACCGGTAGCCACCAGATTGGGGCATGACCATCATGTCGATATGGACCTTGTGAAACAGGCCACCGACGACAGGTACAGTAGGCAGGATGTGAAGCTTTTGTGTTTGCCAGACTTGGCACTCGTGACAGGTACAGATGTACCACTTGATGTCATCGATGAGAAGGGGCCACCAAAAGCGAAGTAGGAGGCGAGACAGGACAGAAAAGACTCCTTTGTGACTGAGGTTGTTGTGGGCTTCGCGGATGAGGCCATACTGGCACTCAAGTGGGACAACAAGCTGGTGTTGACCATGTGGCTCATGACAGTAGAGTGACCTGTTGAGAATAAAGAAGTGGGGGGTGGCATTGACAAACAACACGAATTCTGTGTCAGTGAGGTCGGCTGGGCAGATGTGAGTGTCGAGGAATTCCCAGATCCAGTCAATCTGAGCGTCCTTCACCACAGCTTTCACTGAATGAGGGAGCTCCGGATCATCAACTACCAGACCTGGATGGGTGGTTATGAAGATGGATAAGGGGGGCGGAGATGGGTCGAGACAAGAAAATGATCTGAAATGGTGAGGAGGCAATGACAATGAAGTATGATTGTTCAATAAGAAAATTGAAAACGAATAGGTGTCATCTAACCAATCCTCAAAATTATCGTCCTCAGGGGAATCATCATCGGACATGGGTCAATGGGAAAGACCATCTGCACTGGAGTGACAGGTGGCCGGAATGTGAACGAGATGGAAACTGAACAAGAGGATGCCCATGATCCACTGGTTGATGGTCGCATTGGGCTGGAGGTCAGGATTATTGATCATCCCCTTGATGTACTTGGTGTCTACCTCCATGGTGAAGTTGGACAGTCCAAAAACAAAAATATGAACTGCACACAAGGCACAGAACAAACCATATAACTCAAGTTTGGCCTAAGAGTAATGACTCTCGACCTCTGTCAAGCTAATGGAACCAAACCTGTTTGGGTAACGTTTGCCATCCTCCCCCATCTGAGAGAGAATGTATCCGACCGCGATCACGGATGTGTTGACAGCAAGGATAACTTCATGTCTGGACTCGTAGTCAAGACGGCAAAGCGTGGGTGAGTTGCAAATAGCATCCTTAAGACACTGCATTGCGCATTGTTGGGGCTCCCCCCATTCAAAGGGAATGCCCTTCCGGGTCAGATTGACCAACAGACGAGTGATCAAAGCAAAATCACAAATAAAAATACACATGACCCCACAGACTCCAAGGAATCCACATACGTGTGTGAGGTTCTGGCAGGCTGGCCAGTCACAGATCTTCTGTACCTTGGCCTCGTGAGCAATCTGACCGTCAGATGTGCACTTGTGACCAATGATGGTGGCATCCGGTGTGGCAAGGATGAACTTCTTGGCAGATACAGTAGCACCGACATTCTGGAGGTGCTGCAGGATATGGTGAACAACCTGCAAATGCTCCCAGATGAATCGGCGGATGCCTGGATTCTCTGGGATAGTCTTGTAGGTACCGTCCAGACACTGATACCGGGTGGTGACCAACTTGACCGGAAGGTTGTCGATGAACAGGTACATGTACTTTGGAATCTCGTCCTGTAGGATGAATGACATGTTAGCTTGGTAGATCTATACCGCGTTCGTATATCCCATAGGGACGGTGGTCAGCCTATGCAAGCCCATCGGACTGTTGAAGGTGGTGAGGTCACGTGAGTCCGGGTGGAGCAGACGCTGGTTGTATCTGGCAAAAAGGTCCATCATTCCGTAGACAGCAAAGCCAGCGAATGACTTGGCAAAGTGCTCGACAAAGGGTGGGGTCAATGAGTCATGGATGGTGACGGCATTGAGGGGCTGAAGGTCGTGGATGAGGCAGAGGGATTTGCTGTCCTGCTTGAGAACGCAGAACCAGCAGGAACGATATGAGGTGGCGGAGGGTTCGTAAACACCAGAAGTGATCTGGTCCTTAATAATCTGAATTGTGTCCGCCCACATAGATGGGGGGACAGGAATGTTGCGTAGTACCCATGGTATATGGGGCACAGTCGGAATCTTGATGGGCGAGAAGTACTTTTCGTCGAGGTACCCCCGTTTGGTAGGCACCCAGGTGAAGGTGGATTTGTGCTTGCAAACAAGCCACCAGACAAGTTTGATTTCTTCTGGCAAAAGCCAGTTGGCGGGGTCGAGATCTAGAGCATTAGCATGCTCCTGAGTAAAATGAATGCCAGGTATGAAGTCTGGCGGAAAAAATGGTAACAGGGCCAATTCGGCAAGCAGATCAGCTGGGAGAGAGTGGGTGATGTGAAACTCCTTGTCAATGGGAGCCATCACAGCATGCACCTTCTTGGCTATGGGTTTGTAGACCAAGGAGTGCGACAAAATATCATAGGAATAAATAGAAGTCAGCACTTGAAGGGCATCCGATATGAGAGTGGATTGAGTGGAAGATAAAAATGCATAGTCTGGAGAAGGTGGTAGTGGACCAATAGAAAGAGGCAGTAATCATAGATAAGGAGAATAAAAACACGAGTCAACGGCGGGCAGAAGAGACAATGATGGACAAGGAGAAGAGGACAAAATAAGAATACCATGTTCTCCCCAGGTGAATTCCAGATCATCGACAACTAAAAATCCACTTCCAGGGCGGATTGATGAACATTGCAACACTTGTTCTCATGGCAGTGGGGGCAGCCCTCTGACCAGGCCCGGGTCGGCAATGTATACTGCTTCCCCATGTTAGGGTCGCGAAGAGTCATCGTCTGAGAACCGTCTGGGTAATTGTCAGTAGTTGTGCCCATGAGACAGTGGAAAGGTCACCCCAACAGGAGGTCAAAGTTCACCTGGGCCAGTACCTGGACCTGCAGCATAATCTCACCTGCACCGAAGTCCAAGGCCAGGTTCTCGAGGACACCAACGGTTGTGTTGACGCTGGTATTAGTAGAGGACATACGTATGATATGGTCGGACCAGACTGGAAGGCCCAATCCTTCCCATATCTGCTTCAGCATGGTGACGATCTCAGATCCGGAGTTGAGAACACCAAGGATGGTGCATCCAGAGCAGGTGATCCAGGCCTCGATGGCATGGAGAGGAACATTGTGATGGGTGACGATCAGACCATCCTCATTGTAGAGGACCTGATCGCCGTACTTGCAGGCGACAGAGGCCAGGTTGAGACCAGCTAGCTCATTTACTTGTACGACATTAGTGGAAGTGGTAGGTGCAACCCATTTCACCATAGTGAGGTTGCGAAACTGTTTACGAAATTCAGGAGATACAGTGAAAAGGTCCTTGATGGGGACTGGGATGGAGACATCTATCACCTGGTCCAAGACTTGCTTGGGGGCAGAGTTGTCGTCAAGGGAACACGAGTACTTGAACTGGGGGCCAGATGAGGAGGGGAAAGACATGTTAGCATTGGGAGCACAAAATAGAACATTACCAGTCGAGCCGGATGACAACATGCCGGGTCCGGTTGGACCCGTGACAGCTGGAACGGATGATGATGACGGGGCAACAGGCCCCCCAGAAGACTTGCACTGCTCCAGGCACAACGATGAAGTGTTTAGGACAGGAGTAGGAGCATGGATGGCAGTTGACAACGATGATTGTTATTGGAGTTCTGGCAAGAGGAGCTCCTCTGATATGGATGCAGAATGAGGTGCCAGATACTTGTGAGGTGGGACTTGAACACCATCAAAACGGATGTGCTTGCCCTTCTCCTTTGCAGCCTTGTCAGCCTGGAAGTTGGCCCAGGCCTGTGCAATGTATGGTTGGAAGTCAGGACAATCTGCCTCTGGCTCAGACTTATCATCTGAGGAGTGGATGGTGGTAGCAAGAAAAGCGGACGGATCAATGTCAAGAATGGACAGGGTGTCTGGGAACACAGCTAACAAAATATTAGCAGAAACTTGAGAGGAAGACACAGCCAGATTAGTAGAAGGACCAGCTTGGCCCAAGGTGAGAGTATGGTCGATGGCCTCCTTGAGGCATCAACAACCAGGAACATGGGGGATACCTGTGCTATCTGACATATACAAACGGCCATCATGGCCATGGACGATCTTGCCAGTCTGAAGGTACTTGATACAAACTGGGCAGGTATGGATATAGTGATCCAGTCCTGTGCAAAACTTGCAAAAGATAGCAGATCGATTGACATTGGCCTCCACCTTGAATGGTGGGGCTGGAGTGAAAGCGGGTGTGGGTGCGAGTGCAGTTGGTGTGATAAATTGACAAGGCTGGTACTGCAGCTGCTGGTACTGAGAAGGCTAGTAAGGAGGCTGCTGGTATGGTGCTAGTGGGTTGTTGGTAGCAACGATGGGGTTACAGTGTGTGGCACTGGATAACAAAAATTGGGTGGCCGCCATGGTATCATTCATCGGATAGGCCATATCTGGGTGGATATCCAACTTGACAATCGAAAGGCAGTGGCAAACACGTTCCTGTAGCATGGCCAGGAGGCCGTCAAGGAACATCCAGTTCCTGTCCCTCTCTGAGATCCTGTCGTTAGCAATCAACAATGCAGCGAGCTTCCTGAAGCCCCTGCAATACTCCCCCAGCTCATCCTGGCTGCACATGGTCTTCTTGTTCCAATCTTCCACAAAATACTGAATATCAGTGAGACAGTACTGGTTGGTACCTTCACATCCAGGATATAGCTTCTTGACAGCAGTGACGAAGGTGTCCCAGTCGGCTGGGACAGTGGATGCCTTGGGCAATGTCTTCCAAAGCTCTGCCTCATTGAAGTCTGTGTACTGGATGGCCGCCTTGACCATACTGGCCAGATCGAGGGCATACTGGACACCCATCTCTGCAATTTCTGCGAGATACCTGGGGAGCTGGGATAGGGCCTTCCCATCAAACTTGGGTGTGTTGGGGGTGCCACAAAGGGGCATGTGGTTTCCTTGATTTGCCATTGGTGGTCGGATGGCAGGGGCTTGAATTGGTGGATTGATAACGAGGGCAGATGTGGTGATTGCTGAGGTGGGTGGATTGATTGCTAGGGTGGACAGACTTGGCAGACGAGATGGCAGGTTGATAGATAGGTCCAAAAGTGACCCGAGAGACAGTGAATATGAGAACAAACTTGACAAATCTGAGAGAGATCAATGCTTCCGTGATGTGGGGGTTGGAATAAAATTTGATACCGAACTTGATGAATTGAGCAGCATTAAGGGTGAGAGCAGTGAGGGCAGACGTGCAGGTTCCTTGTGCAAGAAAGAAGTTCTTCGACGAGGCATGGAGTGGGTGAAACCACCAGGGATGAAGGGTGAATCTGTAGACAAGGGATTTGTCAAGTAAGAAGTTCCAGTTCTAGACACGTTGTGGTGTGCTCATTCCGGGGTCACTGGAATAAACAGATCTGAAGATCTGCTCAGATTAAGTCTGTGAAATTCAATGAGTAGGGCTTTGAGCTCTTGTTGCTGAGGTGTTGGTCGCAGCATCCTCCTCGAAAACCCTGTAGAACCCCTCGCAGTGGGATCCAGTTGAAAGATAGTTAGGGGGTGTGGGGTGATGTGTGTAGGGTTGAGTTTCCTCATCCCAAGGGGTTCTGTAGAGGGTTAGTACCGGGGACCGACAATTACAACCAACCTCAGTGCACTAGAGCAAGATGAAATGGTTCTGGACGATGTTCCAGGAAGGAGACTAATAATCCGGTCGATAGTGGGGACCGGGTGCACACAGATGTGGTCGCAGATGGGACTGGATCGAGAGTGATAGAAGTCAAAGATGCGAGGACCTGACAAAGACAAAGGAAATGACAAAGATGAGAGAAAATGATGATGATGGAAATGAAACAGACAATGATAGGGGAAATTGACAATGATGCAAGAAAAACCTGATCAAGGATGAGGGTTGGATATGAACGAGGGGTCAAGAATGAGGACCCAGATACTGACAATGACAAAGAAAAATGGTGTCGAGGACAATCTCAATGACAATGAGAGGGACTTCCAATGATAGAGAGATGACCAGTGGGTGCAAACTGATGAGATTCAAGATCTTGATACAACACATTTATAGTCCAGGCATTTCCCTGGACTTGGTATCTATGACAACGACTGAGGCCCTATGAAGGAACACTCAGATCTAAGTAGTGAGATGGCAAGAAAAGCAAAGAGTCATAGTGGAAAATTAAATAAGATGCAAATAAGTGGTAGAACCAATGAGCGATAGATATAAATATGCGATCTGGTAGACTGATCCAGACTGGATGAAACAGATACATAAGGACCCAGGACTGGATGAATGAATTGGATAATTGGATAAACAAGATATGGAACAGACTGACCTTGAGATGGTACAGATGGACGTGAGACATGACTGGGAGGTTTGATGGACGCATGGACAAGCTGAAAAGTAGGTCCTACAACTGTAGGAGGCTGCAGGCTCCTACACCGCCCTAGAAACCAACAGGTCATTAAGAACAGATGGGTCTTTGACATCAAACCAGACAGTCGAAAATGTGCATGATTAGTCACAAAGAGATTCTCCCAGATTGAAGGACTCAACTTTGATCAGATATTCTCCCCAGTTGTGTGCTTTGAGACAGTGCGACTTATGCTCGCACTAGCTGCCCTGGAAAACTGGCATATTGAAGCTGTAGACATCCATAGCGCCTATTTATATGGCAAGCTGGATGAAGAGATCTACATGGAACAGCCAGAGAGATTCAAACTTTCTGGCCAAGAAAACAAGGTTCTCTGCCTACTCAAGGTGTTATACAGTCTCAAGCAGGCTGGATTGGCATGGTAGAAAGCCCTCAATCAGTCCATGAAAGAACTCAGCTTTGAATACCTTAAGTCAGACGCTGGCTTATTTCTCTACAGAAAACGTGGCACCCAAATGGTTGTTGTGATCATCTATGTAGATGATGCTATGTTCTGTGGACCCAACAAGCAAATCGTTAATGAGGTCAAATCCTTATTCATGAAGAAGTGGGAGTGCAGAGATCTTGGTGTAGCCACTGAGTTCCTGCACATGCATATTCACCACTCAGGATGCCAGATCCTAGTTGATCAGTGTGATTACTTAGAGAAAGTCCTAGTGTGATTTGGCATGCTTAATGCCCGCACTGCTCCTACTCCCTTGCCTCAGGGGTACTACTCCCTAGATAACAATCAAACTGCTGATCCTGGAACTTGCTCATGATTTCAGTCCATTATTGGGTCTTTGCTCTACATCATGTTGGGCACCCATCCTGATATTGCATATGCAGTTACTGCCCTCTCTAGGCAGGCTGCCAACCCCACTGAAGATCATGTAAACAAAGTGCTGTACATCTGCCGCTATTTACTTGGTACTCGCCACTATTCCCTGATCTATGATGGCACTTCTGGGGATGGTATCACTGCTTGCACTGATTCAGACTGGGCCTCAGACCCAAATACTAGGTGCTCTCAGACTGGCTGGTTCCTTAAACTAGCTGGCAACATATTCTCATGGCAGACCCAAATACAAAAGGTTGTTGCCCTGTCCTCCACTGAGGCAGAATATATTACCTTATCTGATTGCAGTCGCCAAGTGATATGGATTCGCCAATTACTTGGTGAAATGGGATATAAGCTAAGAGCAATCCCCATATGTGGTGATAACCAAGAATCCATCTTCATGGCTTCCAACTCAGTGACCGAGAAGCGAAACAAGCACATAGATATTTGCTGGCACAGTATTAGAGATTGAGTAGCTGAGAGAAAGATCGAACTCTTCTTCATTGAAGGTTCTACCAATCCCGCCAATATGTTCACCAAGAACCTTGGGCATATCAAGTTTGAGCAGTTCTGATCACAGTTATGTTTAGTCTTCTATGATCATCCACAGACTTAGGCCGCATCCTATCTCTGATTGCTTACATGCCTCAACTGGCTGCTTAGCAAGGGGGAGTGTTGAACAAGCTAAGACTTGTTCCAGCCCCATTCTACAGTAGAGTACAGTAGTTTACCTAGTATAGTGTATTACCTCAGCTGTACTTACATTTGGACTCAGTCATCTGAGTTTGAATCATCTCTTGATCCACTACCACTACCTTGTGTGAGCATATCAACCAATCACCTGCACTTATGTAAGTCCTACTAGCCTAACCTCTGTAGCTTGTAGTGTGCCTGTTCAACAGTTGTTGACCCTCATGCTGCTACTGTAAGATTGTTATGGTATTGGGTGCCCTGCACCCTGTCCTCACTCCTTACTTATGCTGGTGAAGTGTACTGAGTGGTATTCATAGATGAGTATGTAGGAGTAGTATGAGAATTGGCCTGTCACCAGGATGGGCCTCTTCTTTTCTATTTACATAACCACGCATGTGATTATCTCATATCACATGTGCTCATACATGTGCAGTTTAGGAGACTGAAGTCTCCTATTGTGCAAACACCCAATCTCTCCAGTCTACAATATTCCATGTCCATCTGGGTAGGTTTTGGTTGTCAGTTTTGGTACATCTGGTCTGGATTAGCTTAATCTGGTGTAGGAGGTTGAATCCTCTTATGGTTGCAAACCTTCTCTTTTTTTCCATTGCAAGAGTCTTTTCAAGCATCCATAGCATCCATTGTCTATCCAGGTAGGTTTTCTTTATATTCCATTCAGTTTTTCATTTGTCTGCATCTATTTGTATGATCTGGCTGTTTGTTCTGGACCTGGATTTATTCATCTGGACCAGATCCTTTTAGCTTACATACCTGCTAGGTGCCATTTGGCCCCAGATTAATTAGATCTCATAGATAGAAGTCCATGGGTATTCCTGGGACCATAAAAACAGGTATATCACACCTCAGAATACATCTTTTCACATCCCCCATTTTCTATCCTTAAGTCTGAGGGCTAGTTGCCTAGGTCCTCACTCACTTGAGCCTAATTCTACTGTCCCCCTCCCTTGGATCAAGTTTATACTTGCACCCTTTTCTTTTATTTGATCCTTATCCACTCTGGTCAGGATCTGTGTTTTACACCGGTCCCAGATTGATGTTTTCTGACCCATATCTGGTTTGGATTGATCCCAGATACATGCTAATTCACTCAGGTTTTTAGCTACCTTCTTTATTTCACTTTTGTAAGTCCTAGGGAATGCCCTGAACTATAAAAGTATATCCCTAGGGTTTTAATGGATCTTTCTTCCCCTCCACTTTCCATCTGTGTGAACTGGGCACTGGTCACCTGTTCCCTCTTGCCTTCTGTATCTCCTGTCCCTCTCCCTTGGGTTGAGTCTATACTCACACCCTTTCTTTTATTTAATCCTTATCCATTCTGGAAAGGATTAGTGTTTTACAGTGGTCAGGGGTTATTACCCCATATAGTATCTACAGAGGCTAATACCCCTTACATCCTTCCCCTGTAGAGCCAGTAGTGGCTAGTGTTTTCCAGGCCTGGCTTGGCTCCAAAGCTGGGGCTTAGGCTTGGCTTGGGAAGGCTCAGGCTTTTCAAAATGTTGAGCCAGGCCATAAGCCCTTAAAGCCCTATTTAGGGGCTCAGCCTGGCCTGAGGCTGGGACTTGAGATAATATATTATTACCATATCTAAGTAACATAGTATCTACAAGTCGCCCATGTCGTCGCTGCTGTGGATGCACCCTTGCAGTGCCCTTGCCCATGTGGTGGTGGTGGTGGTGGTGGTGGTGGTGGTGGTGGTGGGTGTTGAGATTGGTGATTACGCATTACCATGACTGACTACACTACTGACTACAGACTGACCACATGTGGTCAGTCACACTATTAACTCGCATGTAAGCCACATTGTGGCGTTACTTATTATTGTTTATTGTTATGTACACATGTAGAGTACATCCTGCGAGTCCCATGTCAGAACTCCTTAGTTTCTGACATCGGACTCCAGGTATGTGCGCTTTTAGCTACATCAATCACCAGTTTCTGACATCGGACTCCAGCTGCCTGATTCAGCTGTCTAACAGTGGGTACACCATTGCATGTCCTTGTCAGGATCATTGTGGTAGAGGCTCTGCTGTTGCACTTGCATGCCCCCACTCTTGTCATCATCACTGTTGTGGTGATAGGTGTGCTGTTGCATGCCCTCACCCTTGTCATCACTGCTGTGGTGGGCACACTGTTGTGGCACTCTCACTCTCATCATCGTCACCATTGCAGTGGGAGTGTGCTGTTGCATACTCTCACTCTCGTTGTCATCGCTGCTGTGATGGGCACACTGTCATGGTACCCTCACCTTCATCATTGTCACTGTTGTGATTGGTGGGTGTGCTATTGTGTGCCCTGACCCTCATTGTTATTGCTGCTATGGTAGGCGCACCATTGTGGTGGTGGGTGCACTGTTGCATGCCCTCACTCTCACTGTCATCACCACTGTAGTGGGCACACTGTCCGAGTCACAGTGCCCTCATCCTTGTCTTTGTCACTGTCATGGTGGTAGGTGCACCTTCACAGTACCCTTTCCCTTATCTTTATCATTGGTGTGATGGTGGGGGCGCCATTGCATCCCCCTCACCCTCGTTGTTGTCACTGCTGTGGTGGGCACACCATCGTAGTGGCCTCACCCTCACCACTGTTGTTCTAGTTCAAGATGGAGAAATGGCTGTGAAAGAGGAGGAAGATGGATCAGTATTGTGCCAGGTAGATAAAAATGAGAAAGGAACACATGTATCTGGTTGGTGTTAGAAGTATCATCATCAACATTGCATTAGTAGTTGCCAAAGTATAGCCACTTGAGGTCCCAGCTTACCTAGCTTGGCCTGGGCCCCCAAAAACCACAGGCCAGGCTGCAAGCCCTAGCAAGCCCCCATTAGGGCTTGGCCCAGCTCGGCCTAGGGCCTGAGCCAGGCCTTGCAAATCACTAGTAATGGCTTGGACAAGAAGGGGCACATTAAATATATTCAAAAGAATCATAGGTAAAATGAGTACAAGATAAGAGTAGATCAGCAAAATGGAACACAATAGATTGGGGTGGTCAAGATATGAAAGATCATTTGAGAACATCAAACACGAGATAAGAGATGGGATGGTAACAGAATAAGAAAGTAAATGGTAGAAATTAAAAAAAACGAGCAAGTGTTGAATCTTGTGTGAGTCCTGGCATAGGGGGCCAATCACATTTGGGACCAGTCCTCCTTGAGCTCACTGTCCTCATAGTGGTCCTGCTGCATGGGGGAGCCTCCCCTATCAGCATTGCCATAGTGAATGTGAGGCATGTCATATGCTGCAACAGCCTTACTAAATTACTAGAGAAGGACTAAATCCCTTGGGATGCTGGGATGGGCAACCAAGGGAGGCACATCCTCCAAGGAAACCTTGACCTGACGAGCCTCCTGCTTATACCACTCCAAGGAGTGGCTGAGAGATTTGTCGGCAACCTTGGCCCTGAGGTCAGTCCTCAGGGGGCCATAAAGGTTCCAGGTGGTGGCATTCTCATTATCTCCAGCAAATTCAATGCATTCAAGCATCTCTTGAGCCCATTGAAAAGCCCATTGAATGGCATTGTTGGCGATGTGGGGGGTGATCCTATTAGCAGCCAAGTATGCTGTGATGTCTGCAAGGATGGCTCCTTTGTGGAAGCCACCAGCCCAGGTATGTTATGAACCCATCTTTAGCCCCTTTCTTTTCTTCGTCACATGACCAGTCACATGACTGGGTCCAGACCATGATATCATATGATATCATGCCTCATGGCTGGCATACCCTTTTAATCTCTGTTAACCCTGGTGGGAATTCGCTTATGACTGTGTACAGTAGCCTACTCATGTATAGTAGTTTATCCCATAGACCCTATGGTCCGTGTGCACACCTCTGTAGTATATAAACCCAGGTGTCTCAGCTGGCATCCCCAGCTTTGACCACCTGTTGTCTCTGGATAATAGTGTGAGCTTGAGCCCTTTCCTTCACATCTCCTCCTTACCAGGCTCATAGTTGCCTGTGAAGCTGAGGCCAGTGGTGCGGTTGTTATCAATTCATAACACTTGGTCAAAGCTATCTACACTGCCCTCGGAAGAACATGCTGTCTTGTTGGCGAAACCATTGAGATCAGGTAACAAGGGTTCCCCATCAGAAGAACACAAGTAAGAAACAAAGTCCATTGATAACAGCTGCTGGTGCCCAGGCATGAGGGACATAGTGTATCGTTTCCATGTGATGGAACAGGGCATACCACCCAAACAGGTTGCATACACGGTCGTCTGCCATATCAAATAAGGATAAAGTTGCTTCTTGCCCAAAGTGCACTAGGGTGATCTCTCTGTAGTTTGAGAGATCCAGGTTCATGGAATACCTGTGACATATGACACCACTTGTTATCAAGTGTCTATCCCTTGATAGAACCCACACCGTTCAAAGCAAATTGTTGAAGAAGACCAACCAATCATACTGAATCCCTCCCCTGATCCTTATTCTAACAATCACCCTACAAACATCCCCAGATGTTGGTTGAAAGATACCAGCAAGTAAGGACTCTTAACATTTCAAAATTTCACAATACAAAGGTTTGCTACCTGGTTCTCTGGAACAGGCACCTTCACAACTCTGTTGATCTCCCTCTTTTGAGGGGTTGCTTGAAAATCTCCCACAAATCAAAGAAAGGCCATACCACCTTAAATTTAAAAATCGCCAATCTTAGCCTCTTCCCACAGAAGAAATGTCGTCATCATTGACCCTAAGCAACAATAAACTGAAGATGCTGCTTACAGCCCTTCTTAAGGAAAAGGAGGACAGCCCCTTTGCCATCACCAAGAAGGTCACTGATCCTGGCAAGTGGGATGGCAACCATGACAAGTTCTGAGTGTGAATCATCTAAATCAAGGTCTGGGGCTCAGATAAACTTTGGACCATAGCGGTCCTATTCTGAATGGAGGGTGATGCTGCCTTCTATGCATGGCTAAAATTAGAGGAGTACTGTGACTCCGAAATCGAGGAAGCAACCAATGCCATGGGGCAAAAACTGGGCTACCCCTGTAGTGACGAAACATGGCCTGACTGGAAGGTTCTTCAAAAGGAAATATGAGACCATTTTCAAATTGACATGCTTACATATGAATCTCTGCAAAAGCTAAATCAGCTGAAGCAGCAAGGTTGCCCCATTGACAAGTTCCTCCAGAAGTTTGAAGTCCTTTTCAAAGAGGCTGAACTGGAAAATGGTTATGGGATTGAAATTTTGAAGCAGGCAGTGGACGCCCACATCTACATGCAGGTCCACCTCCATATGCACATGGAAGATGACATCTTTGAGTTGATTAATGCCTACAGAAAGGTAGGCCAATCATTTGAGTCCATGGAGATCGAATGTGGATTCTAACTAAGGCACTTTGGCAGAGTACAATGCTACAATCTGGCCAAGGGACCACCACCTAACCAGCAGTTCACTCAATATGGGACGTAACCAGGAAGGGGAGCACCCATAGAAATTGGGGTAGTGCAGGGGCCCCCAGATACCCACACATGTTTCAATTATGGCAAACTAGGCCACATTTGATGGGACTGCTGGCTCCTAAAGAAGCCTTTCAACCTGGCACAAGATAGGAACTGAGTGCCAGTTTAAAATATACATCAAGTATGGGTACCTGACAAGGACAGGTACTACACCGAGACATGGGCAGTTGTCTTCAAAACCCTGCTCAAAACCAAGGCCTGCATGATAATGTCCTTCTAACAGGACTATATGTCGGACAAAGCTCATGCCTACTAGGCCAATGTCTTCAAAACAGAAGCTAGGAAAAAAGCGACCAAAGCTTTAAAAGGAAGCAGTTAGTTGATGGTAGGGTGTCACCTAGCAAGCTGGATAAAATTAAAGAAAAAAAAAATTAGAAAACATCAAAAAAATAGTTATTTTGCATTTGGACCCCTCAGTTAGGGACAATAGTGACACTTTTGTACAATCTGGTTTTGAGCTGATGGATTCAGCATCATGTACATTACCAGTAGTAAGTTTGCAGAAGTCCCTCCATCATGCTGGTATAAGAGTGGTAGGTGTAGATGACTTGTTGACTGTGCTCAAGGGAGAAATCCCCATAGCTGGCACTGAGTCTGTAGCCGAACTCTCAGAGTACACTAAGGAGGACTTCCCAATCTATACGATCAGCCAGGTGCTGAATAATTTAATAGGTGATCAACTGTCTGTAGGGGAATCTCTTCAGAGCTTGGCACCAGACAATAAATATAGTATGTTTAATTCCCTTTTTAAGAATGATTGCACTGACCTTAATTTTAACAAAATATCTACACAAGAAATGATTAGTGGTAGAGAATTCATGGTGGACATCACCATTCTTTTCTCCACAGGTAAAATACAAAAAGAAAATAACCTAAAAGCACTTATCAACAGTGGCGCCATCAATACCTTCATCGACTGCAAATGGTGCACCAAAAATAAAATCAACCTCATCCCACTTATGCAACAAATTCAAGTATTTAATGCCAACAGTACTCTGGGCAAGGCCAGAAAGGTAATGTATTGGGTTGAACTCATGGCAGTTTACAGGACCACCATGAAAAGATCAATGCCTTTGTTGTTGAGCTAGGCTCAAATAAAATGATCATTGGGTACAACTGGCTCACATGCCACAACCCTACTATTGACTGGGTCGACAAGAAAATTGACTTCACTACTTCTCTTTTCGGACAATTGAGGCCAGTGTCATGGAAAAGGTCCACATGGCCTATCATGATTTTCTTGACATCTTTTCGGAGCAGGAATCCAACTGCATGCCCTTACAGAAGCATTGGGATCACACCATCAATCTCAAGCCCAACTTCGTTCCAAGGAAGGGAAGAGTAATTCTGCTATCCAACATAGAGTTGGAAGAAGTATGAACATTCATCAACAAGGAAGTCAAGAAGGGATACCTGTTATACTTGATCCTGAGGGGTCAGGCATAAACTTGGTGAAGGTCCTAAGACACTGAGACAAGGGGGTACCTTGCAGATGGCAAGGTCAAGGATTCATCCTGGTGATGCCAGATGATAGACTTCCTGGTAATGCAGGTGGGCCAAGAACTTATCCCTTGTAATCAGGATAGGACACGGGCAGGAGCTAAAGTGCTCACTCAAGTGTAGAGTGAAGACACAAGAAAAGGAGGTTAGGATTATGTAAGCCAGAATAAAGGGATGCTGAGTAATCATATAGAAACTGGAAGAATATGAAAGAATAATGGCTGACTGATCATTGAGTCAGCAAGCCAATGGCAAAAGGAACTTAATGAGTAAACAAGGAACCTTCTGGAAAAGAGGAGAATAAATGAGCACATGGTGGAAGGGACTATGAGCTTAGCGTAACTAGAGCTAAGTGAGGAGAGGGAGAGATAAGTCCAAAGACAGAAGAAAAGATATGGGCATAAACATAAATCATAACATTACCCCTGGTTCAAGGTGTTGAGTCCACGACAAATACTAGAAATCACTGTACAAGGGGCCAGGGGAGCCTGTGATGTTACTCCATCCAACTTCATCAATGATGTCCTCGATGTCAGCTGACTTGGGAGAAGGCGCATGAGGTGCAGGGACTGGGATGGGATGCTGTGCATATCTAGGGGGGCATGAGTGGCTATGGGAGTTGTAGGCTGAGGGCAGGGATGGTGGTGATGGCAGAGACTGGGAGAAATGACGGGAGCAGAAGGAGGAAGAAGACAAAGACAAAGACAAAGACAAAGATGGTGGGGGTAACTGGTGGGTGACCCAACTGGGACAAAGGTACTGAGGTGCACTGGTTTCCTGACCTTACAAGTGGGGCACATGTAGAGGAGGCAGTTGACCCTCCAGTGCCCAAGACAATGGCATTTGTGATGGGTCTCTTTATAGAGGGGGTGGTCTTGTGGAAACAGAAAGATATGTCCGCCAGAACTCAACTTCCTCCCAGAAGCTCCTCCCATTGGGGCTGGTGGCTGAAACCTCATCGGGGTTCATCTGGGCTTGACTACGTGGGGTGAAGGGTACGTACTCTCCTTGATCTTCTCAGCAAGCATGGAGAGAGAAGTAAGCCATGTCAGCCATATATCCATCTAATTCTTTCAGCAAGTCCAGTTGGTAAGCAAGGCCTCCCAGGGCAGCCATCCTGAGGTCTTGGATGGAAAGGAGGGCTATCCTTTGCATGGTATACTCGGGAAGGTGGAGATTCTGTATGATGGCAGGGATATATGCCAACTGCCAATACATCTGGGTGAGGAAGAGAAGTGGTGATCCAGGCTGGAGGAAGCAGTCAATAGGCATGGCAAGGTGAAAATTAGTCAGGTGGAGGCAGAGGATGATGTGATATTCTTCATTGGGGTATTCCTCCCTGAACCAATGAGCATGAAACAGGTGATTGGGCTCAATGGGGAAAGTCTCCTCATTGTCACAATCTGGGACTATGCATCCAGTGGGATCTCCCCAGCTGAAGGAGACAATACAGTCCCCTCGGTTGGGTTGAGGGTGGGGGGTGTCAGGACATGGGTGAGAGATCTCAGTTGGAGTAATAAAGTACAAGTCACCAGAGGAGGTAGAGTCAGGTGGGAAGAATGGGGTTACGGATGACATGATGAATAGGCTGCTGGAGAAGGCATCAACAGCAGCGTCAGGTGGGAGAAGTATTGGAATAGAAGACTTAACGCTTGTATCAGAGGGTGGAGGTGATGCCATCCACTGATTGTCAGCTGGAGGGCTCTGGCTAAGTCATCAGGTGAGAGTTCCCACAGGGATGAGAGAGGAGGTGACATAAGGGCAAAAGGAGGTTGAATTGATGGACATGATATGGAGGGTTTTAATCGAGGTGGTGGAGCAAGACTGGGGAAAAACCTTGGGGTGAAGATGTTTATAAGCATTGAGGATGGCCTTGGCATTAGTCAGATCAGATTCTGCTTGCCAAGAGTCTTTGTCAGCTGTGTAGCCCTTCCACCTAATCAGGAATTGCCAATGAGTCAGGGTTCCCCTGTGGTGTAAGATCTTTTCTATTTCATATTCTTCTTCTCCTTCTATTAATTCCAGGGGTGGGGCCAGGTAATTTGGGCCGTGGATGTTGTTTTCACAGTAGGATAATAAGAGGGAAGTATGGAACATGGGGTGAATCCTCCATGTTTTAGGGAGGTGGAGACGGTAGGAGATAGGAGATAAGACTTCGGTGATTGTGAAAGGACCTTCCTGTTTAGGTGTGAATTTAGGGGAGGTGAGGGAACGTTTCAGATTTCGTGCTTCTAACCAGATCTTATCTTCTTGCTTCCAAGGGGTGAATCTGCATGTATTGTGTGATTTCATGACTTGGCATGTGAGTTCATAGGATGCCAGGGCTTCATCATGGAAGCAGGAAAGCATATCTAGTCTAGTTTTGACAGTGGGTAATGGGGTTTCCACAATGATCATGGGTAACAGTTTGAGTTCGTACCCCATCATGAGAAAAAATAGAGATTGGTTGGTTATGGAATGAGGGCAGTGATTGTGTGTGAATTCTGCCATTGGGATATGTTCTGCCCATTCAGTGGGGTTTTGGTGGCAGAATAGATGGAGATAGGTCTCAACTTCCTGATTAACTTGTTCAGTTTCACCATCTGTCTGCAGGTGATAGGCAGTGGAGAGGGTAAGTTGGTATCCAATGAGTTTTGCCAGGGATTTGGCAAATTGTGAGGCAAATTGTGGGCCATGATCAGAGATGATTTTATTATAGAGTCTGAACCATGTGTAAACTTTGTGGAAAAAGAGGTGGGCAATGCCTTCAGCAGTGACAGTTTTCTGCATGGGGCATAGAATCACCCCCTTCATAAGCCCATGGTTGACCATGACCAAAAGACTGTTGAAACCAGCAGACTCTGGAAGACCAGTGATGAGATCGCAGGAGATCTGCTGGAAGGGGCAGGTGCAGGAGGAGGCAATGGGAGTGAGGGGGGTGACAGTTGGATGGGTGTTGGCCTTCATCTGCTAGCAGGGACCACAGCCTTCAATAAAACAGCATATGAAGGAGGCAAGCCCAGGCCATCAGTAGTCATAGGAGACAAGTTGGCAGGTTTTAAGGTAGCCTGGATGGCCCATGGAAGGGTGGTTGTGGGCCCAGGAAACAACCTCATGGCAGAGGTTATCAGGGATGTAGATGCGGCCCTGAAAGGTGAGGATGCCAGTGTCATAGGACCAGTCAGACAAGCGGGAGTGGAATTTAGAGGCACCCGAGCCCTCAAAAGTGTGAAGGGCATTGGTGATGATGGGATCAGAAGGGGAGGAGGTGGCAACTTTGGAGGTGAGGTCAGTGTTGATGAATTTGACGAAGAGGTTGTCAGAGAGGAGAACAATGTTCTCATTGTCTGCATCATCCGAAGATACAAAGTCGGGGCAATGAGACAGGGCATCGGGGGCAGAGAGGGCAGAGCCGGGAATGTGGGTAAACTTCAAGTTGAAGTCCACAAGATTCAAAAGCCAGCAGGCCTGGCAGTGGTTTAGCTTGTGGGGTTCGTGGAAGTAGGTGAGGTTCTTGTAGTCGCTCAGAACTGAGATCACAAAGGGGGAGCCATGGAGATGGTGATGCCATGCTTTGAGGGCATGGATGACAGCCAGGAATTCTTGGTCATAAATGTTATAGTTGTGCTCCACAGAGCAGAAGGATTGGGAGAGGTAAGCACATGGTCTGAGGTCACCATTGCCATCAGGTTGAAGGAGGATGCCACCCATTGCCCATTTTGAGGCATTGGTGGTGATGGAGAATGGCTTGGTGGGGTTGGGCAGGAGTAAGACAGGTGCAGAAGTGAAAGTGATTTTCAGGGTGGTAAAGGCGTTGGTGCATGCGGGGGACCAATCCCAGGGGTGGTCCTTCTTGATGAGGTCAAGGAGGGGATGAGCAATAGTAGAGTAATTAGGGATGAATCGTCGATAGAAGTTGGAGAAACCAAGGAAGGATCGCACATCCTTAACCTTCAGGGGAGTTGGCCATTCGGTGATCCCTGTGAGTTTAATGGGGTCCATACCAAGCTCCCCAGGTTTGACTATCATACTGAGGTATTTAACTTTAGTGGTGGCGAAGTCACATTTTTCCAACTTAAGGTGGAGGTCAAGTTTGGTCATGTGTTTGAGGACATGGTGAGTGCATTCAGTGTGGGTCTCTTTATTTGGGGAGAAGATGAAGAGGTCATCCATATAAATGATGAGCCATTCTTTAGCAATGAGGTTGTGGAAAGAGTCATTCATAAAATGTTGGAAGGTAGCAGAGGAGTTTGTTAGTTCAAAGAACATGACGGTGGGTTCAAATAGGCCTTTGTGAGTAAGGAAAGCTGTTTTCTAGCAATCTGACTCCTTGATCCTGATATCATTGTATCCCCATCTGACATCGAATTTAGTGAACACCTTGGCACCTTGGAGATGTTCAACAAGATCTGAGATAAGGGGAAGAGGATAGGTGTCCCAGATGGTATGCTTATTGAGATATCGGTAATCTTGACATGGACGTAATTTCCCGTCTTTCTTATTAACAAAAAAGAAAGGGGATGACTGGGGGGATTTGGTGGCCTTCTTCTCAGCCTCAGTGAGGGGATATAGTTTTGCAGGTTGAGGTTTGAATGTCTCATTGAGCTATGGGGTGGTCATAGGGTCGGGAAGGAGGGAGGTGGTCAGCTGATTCCTTGGCAAACACAGATATGAAGTTTGCGAATTTGGGTGGGAGGTGTACTTCTTTCTTTTCGGCAAGGGCCTTGATAGCAAGGTCAGTCACAGTGGTAAGGCATTTGATGATGACTTTGTTTTCCCAAGCTTTCCATTCCTTATACATGGGTTATCTATGCCCTCCCCAATCCTGGAGATAGTCAAACAAGGTACTATTTCAATCTTGTTCAACTTGAACATGATGGATTTGGATGGGGTCTGGGGTATTTGTGATTTTGGCAGCATGTTCCATAAGCCATTTCATTTCCAAGGGGGACTCAGTTGGTTGGGTTGGTGGTAAGGCATCTGAGATAAGAAGAAGGAGAGTGTTTGATGACCAGTCAATGAGCAGGTTGGCTTCCCTTAGTCAGGGCATTCTAAGAATGAAGGGGTTGTCACCACAGTGCATGACATAGAAGGTTTCAGAGTAGAATAGGCCTTCGATGGTGAAGGGTAGGGTGACAGAGAATTTGATAGGCCCTCCTTTGTTTGGGGTGTCATCTGCATTCTAAACTGGGACAGGTTTTGGGAGGTGGGCAAGTGGGATGTGGTGTTTCTAATGAAGGCCCAATCAATGCAGGATCAGGTAGCTCCTGAGTTGACTAGGGCATGGGTTTCAATGACTTTTCGACCAGTAATGAAGATAAAGGGGATTCGTATAGTATAAGGATCTTTAGCTACTAGTACATGGTGATTAGAGGAGGAAACATGCATCAAGGGTGTTCCTCCTTTCAAAAACCCTTTCCCCATCTGGAGAAGGTAACTCTTTTGACCGTTTCTTCAGGGTGTTCTTCTTTGTCATCATCGTCAGGGATAGCTTCCAGCCAAGAGAGAGTGGCAGTGACTTTCTTAACTATAGTCTTTCTTTTTCCTTGGGTGAGGAAGGCAGGGCAAGTGGTGGACATATGCCCTGGTTGGTGGCAGCAGAAACAGAGTTTCTGCACCATACAATGCTTTTGTTCTTCTGGGGTCAACTTGTCAATTTTGACAATGTCTACATCCATAGCATCTGGGTCCCTGGTGGTGGTGGTGGTGGTGGTGGTGGTGGACGTATTGGGTCAGAAGTGGTGACATGTTCCTCAGTGTTTGTAGGTGTCAGCTAATTCCCACTGGATGATAAAATGGACAGCTTTCTTGTACCATTCCTCGATAGTGGTGGAGAGGGTGTCCATGAAGAAGACTTGTCATCAAAGCGAGTCAGGTATTCCTGCAGCAAAGAAGCTGGTGAGAATAATATCGTTGTCTATGGTACTGAGGGAGACTTGATTCTTGAATTCAGAGATGTAACTATTGAGGTTGGTGAGTTTGGTAATCTTGGTGCCCTGTAGCTAGTGAACTGCCTTGGCAATGATGTCCTCATGTTGGAAGGTCTCTTTGAAGCTTTTGACAAAGTCTTCAAACTTCCTGAATCCTGCAATAGGATCAGCAAGTTTCTGGGTGCAGAAGGTGTTAGCCCAGGTGGCAGCTGAGCTGTCTTTCATGAAAGAGAGGGTGAATGTGATTTTCTTAGCATCTGTGTTGTATAGCTCAGCATTGGTGATCAGGTAAAATTGGATGGAGTTAAGCCAGGGTGTGGCTTTCTCATAGGAACCATCATAGTCATCTGGCTTCCTGAGATGGAGTTCCATTAGCTTGGTGGTCATTGGTGGAGGCGTGAATGGTGGTAACTGGGTTTGTACTGGGGTTTGGGGTTAGGTAGTTCTTGCTTGATGCTCAGTATTGGCAAGGAGTCGGGGGAGGGTGTGGTAGGTGGCTATGGGAGTGGGGGATGGTGGAGTCAGTTCCCTGGGGATGGATATTCCTTCAGAGAATAAGGTGGCAAGGGCTCAATTCTCGTGTTATTCCTGAGGGGAAGTGATATGGAGGTCTGGTGATGATGGGGGTTATTCCTCTTCAGAGGACTGGGGTTTGGGTTCTGAGTCAACAGGTGGGTGTTCTCTGGTAGGTCTGAAGATCCTATCAGCAAGACTGGGGGGGTTTTGTTGAGATATGGTGGCAGTTTAGGCAGTACTAACCATAGCGAGAGAGCTTAGACCTTTTGTTATGATTGATCCTGAGGGGTCAGGTGTGAACTTGGTAAAGGTCCTAAGATACTGAGACAAGGGGGTACCTTGCAGATGGCAAGGTCAAGGATTCGTCCTGGTGATGCCAGATAATAGACTTCCCGGTGATGCAGGTGGGCCAAGAACTTATCCCTTGTAATTAGGATAGGACGCAGGCAGGAGCTAAAGTGCTCACTCAAATGTAGAGTAAAGACACAAGAAAAGGAGGTTAGGATTATGTAAGCCAAGTAGGTCTAAGCTGAAGGACATGGGTGCTACTTGGGAGTTTATATACAAGGATGAAGGGATGCTGAGTAATCGTATAGAAACTGGAAGAATATGAAAGAATAACAGCTGACTGATCATTGAGTTAGCAAGCCAATGGCAAAAGGAACTCAATGAGTAAGCAAGGAACCTTCTGGAAAAGAGGAGAATAAATGAGCATATGGTGGAAGGGACTATGAGCTTAGCATAACTAGAGCTAAGCAAGAAGAGATAAGTCCAAAGACAGAAGAAAAGATATAGGCATAAATGTAAATTGTAACAATATCTATGACTGAGCAAGTCTCCTCAAACGTCCCTAGTATTCTTCATCCTGAAGAAGGACAGTAAAAAACGCTTGGTTATGGACTATCGTTATTTAAATGAAGGAACCATCAAGAATGTGTACCCTTTACCACTCATTTCACAGCTCATTGACTGCTTCAAAGGCACTGATATGTTCACAGCAATGGACCTTTGCTGGGGATATAACAATGTCCACATCAAAGAAGGTAACAAATGGAAAGTGGCATTTGTGACGCCCATTAGAGCCTACAAGCCAATGATTTGTCACAAATTTTTTAGCGCCATTGTAATGCGAGTGGCTTACAATATCTAATTTTTACATAATAAGTCCCTTAATATGACCATTAAAATGGAATGATAATGGGCTGAGATAAGATAACGGAAACCTTATTCACTGGCCAGGTGTTGCCGGCCTGACGATAGT
>JBBPKS010000011.1:0-38947 GCA_038089355.1 Pulveroboletus ridleyi | reverse complement strand
GCACCACATACGGTGAAGCCAAGTCCTGCCTGAACTCCAGAGTTCTGGAGTTACCTCCTGGAGACCCTGGTTCTAACAGTATATTCAAACTCCCTCTTGTTATAACTCCTAAATTGCATCCATCATGGCCACTCGTGTCACACACTCCAGAACGCACGCTGTTGGCGCAAACCCACCCCCACCCCCATGTTTCAATCCACTCAGTGTATTCACAAGCAGTCACTGAGGCCCCGCCCTTGTCGACCAATTCCACAGTTTCTCCACCCGACATACTCTGGCATCCATTTCCCAGGCTCGTGCCCTCCAGCATTCGCCAACTCCAGATCTGCAGATTACCGAACTCAAGGACAACGAGTCATCATTGTCCAACCTACTCCAAGAACAAGATATCCCTTGCACACCCCCCAACAGTCAAGCCCAGAAGGTCCGGATAGTCCCGGAGGTGACTCCTCTGATGAAGACCCCGACTTCCTGGAACTCAGGCCTGGGGATAGCAATGATGGGGAAGATGCCCCTGGAAGCAGGGATGAGAACGAGCAAGTCCCTCAGGACACGCTTGCCCTCCTTGCTGACGCCATCCATGACCTTGCCCACTCCTCTCATTGATGCCCCGCTGATAGCACCCCCTGCACCAAAGTCCAACAACCAGATCAGTTTGATGGGACTGACCCCCGGAAGCTCTGGACATTTCTAGTCCAGTGTGAGCTAAATTTCCAAGACCGTCCTAAGGCCTTTTGAACGGATCGCACCAAAGTAACATTTGCACAATCCTACCTGAAAGGGATGGCATTGGAGTGATTCAAACTGGACCTTCTCCTCAATGAGGACCCCAACCGCCGTCTGATCTGGATGGATAATTTCTGGGAATTCATCCTGGAGTTACAGATGAACTTCGGACCCCACGACCCCATTAGTGACGTGGAGCACCAACTCGACCACCTGTCTATGAAGGACTTCCAATGCATCAACAAGTACGTGGTCGAGTTTAACTGCATCACTTCGCAAGTCCGAGGCTATGGAGAAGGTGCCCTCTGACACCACTTCTACAACAGCCTCCCTGACTGGATCAAAAACAAGATTTTTCATGTCGGGAAGCCACCAACTCTCTCTGAACTCTGGACTCTCACCCAGGCCATTGATGCATGCTATTGGGAGCGCAAGTCTGAGGTTAATTGCCAGGTGAGGCCATCTGCCAACCCCTCTGCCAAAACCGACAAGTCACCCAGCTCCAGAAACCACCAATCTGGAAGCAGCTCCAATTCCAGTGGTCCTAGGGAGTCCAAGGACTCCAAAGGGAAGTTTGCCACCACCTCCGCCTCCTAAAAGCCCGACCTTTCTGCTAAGTTAGGGAAGAACGGCAAGCTCACAGCGGCTGAGCGAAAGCGCCACTTCGACCTTAAGCTTTGCATGTTCTGTGGCCAAGATGGTCACATAGCCAAGGAGTGTCCAAAGTCAACCTCCAAGGCCACTAAGGGTCAAGCAGCCAAATCCACAACTCCGGAAGCCAAACTAGAGACCTTCTCGGAGATAAAAAAATAGAGTGCGACCTCCAGGACTCTGCACAGTCTGGGGGTTGCATTGACTCCACTAGTGCACCAAAGGAGATCTGGCTCAACACATTCACTCTTTCTGACTCTCACTCTCTCATTCCCTCTGTCAGTATCTGTGAACGGGATATTCCTCCGTTCCCTGCACTTGTAGACTCCGGATCTTCCGATTGTTTTATAGATACAGAGTTTGTTAATAAACACAATCTTTCAACCTACTCTGTACCCCCACTCCAACTCTGAACTTTTCAACAAAACATCCAACTCCACCATTACTCAAGCCATTAACCTCACCATCCGCTTTGAAACTGGTGACATCACTCTGACAGCACTGTACGTCACTCCGCTAGACGGATCCTGTTCACTGGTTCTGGGACACAACTGGCTCACCTGCTTCAATCCGTTGATTGATTGGGTTTTGAGCAGTATATTGTTCCGGCCACTTGAGCAGTCCATGCCAGCAAAACCAAGCTCACCTCCACAGCCTCCAGATTCACCTCCTCCAGCTGACCCTGTCACACCCGATCTGCTAAGTTTCTCTGAATGCCAGGCTCTGCCCATCTCGTTTGTCAGTGCCCCCGCTTTTGTGTTGGCCTGTCGACTCCAGGGCTCCACCCAGTTCAGCCTTCAACTCTGCCCTCAGGAGTCTGAACTCCGGTCAGCATCCACTGATCTGGTTCCCCCTCTGGCTCTGGTTGACCTGTCTGGGATCCCTCCAGATTACCATGACTTCGCAGATGTGTTCAGCAAGAGTAAAGCATCCATGCTTGCCCCGCATCGCAAACATGATCTGAAGATCGACCTGGAGGAAGGTACCTCCCCTCCCTTGGGCACCCTCTACTCCCTCTCTCCCTCTGAGCTTGAGGCTCTCTGGATGTTCCTTGATGAACACCTCAAAAACGGGTTTATTCACCTGTCCTCTTTCACCCACACTGCTCCAGTCCTCTTTGTCCACAAGAAGGACGGTTCCCTCCGCCTCTGCATCAACTTCCGAGAACTCAACAAGATCACAAAGAAAGATTGCTACCCACTTCCCCGCATCTCTGACCTTCTTGACACTCCAAGCTGCGCCAAGGTCTACACCAAGATCGACCTCCGGCATGTATACCATCAGTTCACATTGCCAAGGGCAACAAATGGAAGACCTCGTTCCGGACATGCTATGGATCATTTGAATGGCTTGTCATGCCATTCAGTCTGACAAATGCCCCCACAGCATTCCAGCAGTTTGTAAACTCGATCTTTGCGGATCTCCTTGACATTTGTGTGATAGTCTACCTGGACGATATCCTCATCTTCTCCGAAGACAACACCTCCCATAAGGAGCATGTCCAAGAAGTCCTCCGGAGACTCCACAAACACGACCTCTACACAAAACCCGAGAAGTGCAAATAGAATACCGACTCCACCAAGTACCTCAGTTACCAGCTGTCTCCCTCTGGCCTGATGATGTCTGAAGACAAAGTCATGGCTATCCTGGAATGACCAGTGCCTCGGAAGGTCTGGGACATCCAATCTTTCCTCGGTTTCACAAATTTCTACTGACGATTCATTGCTAACTACTCTGACATTGTTGTGCCCCTCACCCACCTTACTCGTAAAGGCACTCCGTGGCTCTTCAATGATTTGTGCCTTGCCACTTTTCAGTCCCTCAAGGATGCCTTCACCTCTGCTCCTATCCTTGTCCATTGGACTCCAGATGCTCCGCTCATAGTAGAAACCAATGCCTCCAACTATGCCATCGCTGGTATTCTCTCCATCTGTTATCCGGACAAGGAGATCCGGCCTGTTGTCTTCTACTCGCAGACACTGTCTGCTCTGGAGCTCAACTATGACACCCATGATAAGGAACTCCTAGTGATCTTCGAGTCCTTCTGGACTTGGAGACATTACCTTGAAGGATCCAGCACTCCGGTTGATGTTGTCACCGACCACAAGAACCTCAAGTACTTCACCACCACAAAGCTCGCCTGCTGGTTGGAGTTTCTCTCCCAGTTCAACATGGTAGTGCGTTTCCACCCTGGACGCCTTGGTGTGAAACCCAACTCCCTCACTAGACGCTGGGACATCTACCCCAAAGAGGGGGATAAGGACTACACTCATGTCAATCTGCACAACTTCTGCCCTGTCTTCACCCAGGAATAGCTCACTGTGTCCCTTTGGGCAACCTACCTCGCAACCCCCGTCCTCCGGGCTAGCACCCTCCTTGATGTTGACTCCATCCACAGCAATATCCTATCTGCCCTCCCAGCTGACCCTCTGGCCACCATCCACATGTCCACCTCTGAACCTGACTCTCGATGGTCAGTCAACTCTGATAGGTTCCTCCATCTAGATAACTGGATATATGTTCCGGAGTCCACAGACCTCCACCTCCAAGTCCTCTGGTACAAGCATGACCATCCACTCTCCAGACACTTTGGCCAGAACTGCATCCTGGAACTGGTCTGCTGCGAATATACATGGCCTGGTATCAGGACATTCGTCAAGGAGTACGTCTCCTCCTGTACCACCTGTGCACGTGCAAAGGTTCCCAGACATCGCCCCTATGGACTGCTCAAGCAGCTCCCAGTCCCGGAAAGACCATGGAACTCCATCTCCATAGATTTCATCAAACAGCTCCTGCCCTCCTCTGGATTCACAGCCATCCTCGTCATCGTGAATCGCCTCTCCAAGCAATGCATTTTCATCCTGACGCACGACACCATTACATCCCCAGAATTGGCCCGACTGTTCCTCCTCCATGTCTTCTCCAAGCATGGAGTCCCCTCCCATGTTACCTCTGATTGAGGATCCAAATTCGTATCTCACTTTTTCTGCTCACTCAGCAAAGCCCTTGATATCTGCCTTCACTTCACCTCTGGATACCACCCAGAAGGCAATGGACAAACCAAATGGATGAACCAGACCCTGGAGCAGTACCTCCAGATTTATTATAACTACCAACAGGACAACTGGTCTGAACTCCTGCCCCTCGCAGAGTTTGCATACAACAATTCTCCAAGTGCTACCACTGGAGTTTCCCCATTTTTTGCTAACAAGGGCTACTACCTGAATATCATGGTTCACCCTGAGCGTGACCTAACCCCCGCATGAGCCCATGAGTACTCTGTTGATCTCAATTCTTTCCACGCCTTTCTCTGGGAAGAAATGGCTCATGCCCAAGAACGATACCAAGGCCCAGCAGATGCCAAGCGAATTCCAGCACCAGACTTCAAGGTCGGTGACCCAGTCTTCATCAAAGTGAAATACTTCTGCTCCACACGACTCTCTAAGAAGTTATCCGAAAAGAACCTAGGGCTGTATGACATCATCGCCAAAGCAGGAAGCCGTTCTTTCACCCTCCGCCTCCTGGATTCAATGAAGTCCATTCACCTGGTCTTTCATGTCTCCCAATTGGAACCCTCCATTCCAAACACGATTCTGAACCGCATTCAACCCCTACCACCTCCAATTGAAGTAGATGGCGACCTGGAGTACGAGATATCGGAGATTCTTGACACCAAGTTGGATAGACGAAGAAAGAATTGCAAGCTATTGTATCTGGTACGTTGGTCCGGATATGAAGGAACTGACAAAGAAACTTTGTGGTTACCAGCCATGGAGCTCAATCACACTTCCAAACTCATTTTGGAATTCCACCTCTGGTATCCAGACTAACCTGGACCTCACATGGCTTGACAAGCAACTCCTCCAATTTTCCAAGGTACTAATCTACACCTCCACATCTACCTCCAATTCCACCTCCACTTCCCTCTTGCGCCTCTCCGCCTCCTTCACCTTCGCAGTCAACCCCTCCAGCTCCTCCTCCAATAAAACCATGTCCTCCAACTCCACCTCCGACTCCACCTCCGAACCCCCTCTGTACACCTTCTGTGTCTTCAACTCCACCAACCTCTCTAGCAGGTAGTTCTGCCAGTCAAGGTGATGGAGACGATGTGATGCATCTGCCCCCCAAGCTCCCTCCCCATCCTCTCCACCTCCACACTCCACTTGCTCATCTCTGACTCCTTCGAGGTCCTCACCTCTGGCACCTCCGCACACGCCTTCTTACGAGGCAACTCTGTCTTGCTCTCCATGTGCTTCCTCTGACACTCTGGCCTCCCGTCTCCACCTCAGTCACAACAAGCCTAGGCAGTCCGACACTCTAAGCATGAGGTGGCCTTGCCAGGTCTGGGCACACACTCAAGACCACGCATCACACACCGCAAACATGCGCGCCCCTTGCCCATCCCGGAACCCTGTGCAGACTCTATGTCCTAGGCCTGCCTTAGGATCAGTCACAAGCATTCCAGTCCCTTGCCACTCACCTGTCTATGCACCCCCTCCTCCTCCTGGTGCTTTGCCTCCGCAGTCCACTGCACCTCCTCCTCGTGCTTCCAATGCTCCTCTCTCTTGGCCTCCTGGCGAAGGTGTTCCTTGGCCAGCCTCTTTTCCTGCATCTGGCAGCATCGCTCAGTGAACTTGGCAACCATCAGGTCATCTCCGTCTCTGCTGACCTCGACAAGTTGCTCATCTGTCCAGTCACAGACATTGGGATATTCCTTGATCATAGTGATAGTGGTTTAGGGTTGTGAATGGTCGGACACACAGCTTTATGGAGTCGTTCAAGCTCCGTCCAGACTCCACTCTTCTGTTTCAGATTGCCCTGCACTAATGGCCTTCATGGGTTCAGGCCTAGAAGGGGGATACTGTCATATCCATCAATTCGGAACTCCAGACCCAACTCCGGACTTTCTTCCTGTGACCTCCAGTGCGTTCTCGATGAGTCCACATCCCTGACACCCCAGACCCTCTCTATTTAATATTCCTTGTTCTTAGTGCCACATTCCATTCTTCACTTACAGTACATAGCCACTAGCTTCGTCCCAGTTCACCCTCCATCTCTGTACCCACTTAGGAGCACAGCTCCGGTACACTTAGTATCTGCACTCCAGACTATTAGTAAGACTATGTTTTACTCCCATATATAATTATGCTGAGTTCACACCCCTTAAATGTGCTAATTGAATACCTGTCCACACTGCTGCCTTCATAATATTTGTAAAAGGCAAAGGTATAAGAGCTAAAAGTGGTGACATATAGTGGAGTGGCTGTGAGAAGATCACTCAGTTGCTGCACAGGACAAATGAGCTGTATATTACCTACGAGGAGATTGCTAGGTAGATCATAAGTACACATAGTGCAGACTATATAATGTATGATACTCACCTCAGTCATTGCGCAGGACAAATGAGCTGAGGTGATCCATTTCGAGATAAAGCATATATACTATCTGTGCCACTGATCATATGAAAAGGGAAGGACATACAGAATCAAAGGGAACAAAGGCAGATAAAGATGTGAAAGGAAAATAAGGTCCATACATGTTACAAAGGCATTGGCAGTCCTAAAGTATCATGTCCGAAAAGGCAGTCTGGGTCCATTGGGCGGCTGTGTGCACACTTGCATAATGCAACACTCCCCCTCAAGTTGCATGCAGTCCGAGTTTGGATGTGAAGTGCTTCATCTTTGGGGACAGCAGAGCCTTGGTGAAGATGTCAGCTATCATATTGCTGGTGGGACAGAAGATAAGGCACAGCTTTCCATCATCAATAACCCAGTGGATGAAGTGGAAATGGACATTGATATGTTTGGTGTGTACATGATACTGATGGTCCTTTGCGAGTGCAATGGCCAATTGGTTGTCGGAGAAAAGGGTGGTTGGCTTGGGGATGGGTGTGAACAGATCGGCAATGAGGGTGTGGAGCCAAAGGGTTTCTTTTGCAGCATGAGTGGCTCTGATGTACTCACTCTCGGTCATGAAGAGGGAGACGATTTCCTGTCACTTCGAGCTCCAAGACATGGCACCACCATCTATGAGAAAGGCATAGCCAGTGACAGCATGCCGATCCTCAGTGACACTACCATCTGCGTCTGTGTATCCCACCAACAGTCTGGTCTCTCCTCTACAAGTGAGTTGCAGGGACTTGGTGCCAGCCAGGTACTGATAGATTTGTTTGACAGCGTCCCAGTGGCTCTGTCCATAGTTTGAGGTGAAACAGGACACCTGTGCTACCACATAGGAGATGTCAGGGCAGGTAGCAAGAGTGGCATACATTAGTGATCCAACAGCCTCCTGATATAGTACGTGTTTCATCGCAGCATATGCTGCAGCAGTTGTTGGGAATTGGGATGAGATAAGCCTAGCATCTGGTTCCATGGGCATGGAGATGGGCTTGACATCGTTGAAATTGAAATGACATAAAATAGATTCTATGTACATTTTCTGTGAGAGGGTGAGCTCACGATTAGCCCAGTTGTGAATCACCTTGATCCTGAGGAGCCAATGAAGTTCACCCAAATCTGTCACTTCAACAAAATGTGCAAGCTACGCCTTAAAAACGAGAATGAGGTCAACAGACGATGCTGCAATCATGCAGTCATCAACGTGGACAACAATGATGATGAGTGCTGTGTCCTCCCGTTTGATGAACACAGCTTGATTGACTTCACATTGTCAAAATAGCATATGCTTGACAAGGATTTCGACTAAACACTGATACCAGTGATGTCTGCTCTGTTTGAGGCCGTAAAGGGTTTTTCATAGTCAGCAGACATGGTGCAGGTAGTCAGGATTGGCATATCCAGGAGGTTGACACATGTAGATGACCTCATTGTTGCTCAGTGACTGATTCAGATATGCTCCTTTGATGTTGATCTGATGGAGCTCGAAATCATTTCAGGCCATGAGAGCTAACACTGTGTGAATAGATGCAAGTTTAGTGACTGGTGTGTATATATCGAAATAGTCTATTCCAGGGACTTGGGAGAACCCTTGCACAACGAGACGCATCTTATATTGTATGATGTTGCCCATTATGTCCTTCTTAGCATGAAAAACCCATTTCGATCTGATTATGTTTGTATCAGGTGGGGGATCAACGAGTACCCAAGTGCTGGCCTTGTTGAGCGTGTCCAACTCCTCACATACACCCTGTTCCCATTTGGACCAATCGGGACAGCAATGTGCGTCAGTGAGCGACATTGGTTTGAGCACCTCGGCTGCGATGCTGGCTTGCTTGACAAGCATTGTCAGTTCACGCTCATCGTAGTCCAAGTCATACTTATCATCTGAGGCGACATGGGTTTGGTCGCTCGCTTGGGCATTAGGGATAGCTGACTCTGTGTTTATTGAAGGAAGAGGGACACCTTGAGGGAGATGTGGCAACGTGGCCTTGCTATTTAGGATGTCGAGCACCTGTTGGCTTGGCTTTTGGATGTGCTGGGCACATGACTGTGGTATGTTGGCAGGTGCCGGTGGCATGGGAGGTGGCACGATTGGCAAATGGTCAGGTTGGGTGGGGTCAGGTGACAATGATGTGTCATGAGGCTGTGGTATGGTGGCACTAGCCAATGGCAGTGCATTGGTAGCAGGGGCCTTGTGGTGCAGCACTGGGGTGTTGCTGCTTGTCAAGACATTGCCATCATTCTCCCTCTCAGTGGCATCCAGTGGTGGCTCAAAGAAGAAGTCATGTTCAATAGTGACAGCACACAATTTTGACCAATAGACATGGCAAGCATACTCTGTCTGCTCATCAATACCAACCCAATGGCCAACTTCAACACAACCGCCCAGCTTGGATCCAGCACCAGTACGGATATGCACAGTGAATCCCCATTTCCGCAGACTATGAAGATTGGGGGGATGGCTGAATGTGAGCTCATAAGGAGACTTCCCATCAAGCACACAGGTAGGGGTCCTGTTTTTCAACCAGATGATGTGATGGGCCACCTTGCCCCATAGGAACTTGGGTAGACCGCTAGTGTATAGAAGCACACACACCCACTCCAAAATAGTGTGGTTAAGATACTCTGCAATACCATTGTGCTGTGGGGTGTCCCAAGCAGTAAGTTGCTGCACAGTGCCCTGGCGCTCAAGGTATAAAACAAACTTCTTCCCTAGGTACTTTCCCCCTTGATTGGAGTGGAGCAGTTTGACTCGGGCAGCCAACTGCCAATCAAGCCAGGCCTTAAAGCAGTGGTAAGCAGCAAAGGTGTCACTCTTCTGACAGATTAAATAGATGTGTGTCAAACATGTATGGTCATCTGTAAAGGTGACATAGTAATGGCATCCACCAATCGTTGCAACAGGAGAGGGTCCCCAGACATCAGAGAAGATTTTGTTGCCGATGGCATCAGCATGCAACCTCTCATGCACTTTAGCAATGGGCTTGCAGGTAGCCTTGCCATAGACACAAGATTCACAGAAGGTATCCTTGCTTCTCTCAAGATCAAAGGTTAAACTGCTAACCAGACCTCATTCTGCCAGCTTATGAGCAGCGGAGGGTGCAATGTGTCCAAGCCATCAATGCAACTCCATTATGGTGATCCATTCATCAGCCACAGCCATGTGGTCATCATCATGGACCACATAGTAAAGTCCTTTTGTGAACCGAGGTATCTTACCAATTGTTCCTTCATTGTCAAGTCCGGTTCCTCTGGACTTAAGTCTGATTGGAGATCCGAAGGTTAGTGTATGAAGTTCATGAAGGGACAAACAGAGTTTGGAGCAGCAGGGGGTACCTAGGAGGACATTGGCGCAGGACTTATGTGTTGCACCCTTGTCTAGGCTCTGTCCTTGTATTTCGTAGAAGGGGAGTAGGGAGTAGGAGAGAGGGGGGTTGGATGAGAGACAGGAGGTGACTGGTTTTATATTTGTACTGAGGTACAGAAGCAGAATACAGGAGCTTTATATACTGAAGTCTGGTCCGGAGTTTGGACGGAGGAATGGAGGGCCATATGGTAAGGTACATCGGGTAAAAGGGAAGCATATGGAGATGGGGAACATACATAGTGAGAACATATGGTGTGGCGAAGGGTCGAAGGGATGAGGCTAAGGGTTGTAACTAGAGAATGGAGGGTCGAAGGTATAAAGGGAATACTAAATAAGGAAAGCAAGGGAAGTCCAATACTAGGAGAACGGAGTCCAATATGAAAGGGGCAAAGTTCAAGTGAAGAAGTCCAGAGGTGGACAAATGGGGTCCAGAGTAGGGTTTGGAGGCCGGAGTTGGTAGGAGCTGGGACAGATATGACAGTGCCCCTCTATTAAGGCTGAGCCCTCGAGGCCAGCTAGGATCAGGTCAGGGTGGACAATCATGTGATGAGTGTGAGTCAGAGTTCGAAATGACAATAGTCATGTCTTGCTTAAGTTGATCTTGTCCTCTAACCACAACCATCCCTGTGCCATCCCCCACAATCAACATGCCCACCACCAACCCCCTTGACCATCAGATCGTGGCCCTCGCAGCCCAGCTGCAGGAAATGCAGCGACGTCGCAAGGAGGAAAAGGCGGAGGAGGAACATTGTGCCCAGGAAGAGGCAGAACAAACTGCACATGAGGAATGCAAGCGCCAGGAGCGGGCCACGTGAGCTGAGCATGAGCATGATGAGCACAGGAAGGCAGTGGAGGAGCATGCCAAGGGCATCCAGGAGGAGCACCTCAAGAAGGCGAAAGGAGCAAGAGGTGGCATGAGCCAAGGAGAAGGGGAAGGTGAGGGCAATGGGGCACAACCAGGTGCATGGCCCATTCATTGGGCCTCAGACGTGACTAACAGAGGTCCACAGGACAAGGCCATTGAATTCCCAAGCGAGGATGAGGACAACAGGGGCGAGCCATCAACATTGGACCAGGCCCCGAAGAGGGGACACGAGGCCACCAACCCCAGGTGGTCCCCGTGTGCCCAGTGCATGCAACAGGGTGAGGAATGTCGGCCCCCACAACAGGGGTTGAAGGGGAGGTCATGTTGTGCGTGTGTGCGTGGCCACCTCATCTGCAAGAGGAAGGAGGCCCTGGAGGACCACGAGGGGGCAGATGAAGAGGATGAGGAAGACCACCCAACACCTCGCAAGAAGGCCTGGGTGGAGGTCATGATACCGGCCCCTCCATACCTCACCCCAGGTGCCCTTGTGGCCCTTCTCATAAAGGCCACAGGGTCGCTTGGCTCCATTGCAGGGAGCTTTTCGCTCCTGCAAGAAAATGTGGGTGGGTTATGGGAGGAGCTGAGGGAGCTCCGGAGGGAGAACGTGGGGCTCTGGGTTCCGGGCATGCATATGAGGAGGCAGGGATGCAGATAAGGAGGGCCCCAGAGGTGGAGAGAGCAGAGACAGAGGTGCAGATGGAGGGGACAGAGGAGGTAGGAGCGGAGGCAGAGGTGGAGACAGAGACAGAGGTGGCCCCAGAAGAACCGGAGGCCATGTAAATAGAATAATTTTGCCTTTTCATTTTTCTTTTATAATGAACAAAGTCTGAGTTGGAGTAAGGAGTGAATAAGAGGAAAAAAAAGGAAATGAAATGAAAACAAAGTAAGTACTCAAGGAGGAAGTCGTCCAGACTTGTCCAGGTACCTCCAGTGGAAGTCCGAGACTAAGTCTGAAGTGTGACCTAACTCCATAGCTAGTAACCAAGAAGTCTCGTCGTCAGTCCCTTCATATCCGAGCCAACACACCAAGTACAGGAGTTGGCAGTGACACCTTCTCCGATCAATCTTGGAGTCTAGGATCTCCGTGATCTCATACTTGGGTTCTCCATCAACCTCAATCGGAGGTGGTGGAGGTTGGACACAGTTTGGAATGGAGTTTGGGGTGGAGGGTTCTAACTGCGAGACATGAAAGACTGGATGTATGGATTTCATAGAGTCAGGTAATCATAAGGTAAAGGAGTGTGAACCTGGCTTAGCAATAATAGTGAAGGGTCCTAAATATCTTTTGGAGAGTTTCTTTGAAGGTCTTGTGGACTGGAGGTATTTTGCCTTAAGGTATACCCAATCTCCAATAGCAAAGTTTGGAGCTGGGAATCTTCTTGCATCTGCTGATCCTTAGTAGTGCTTCTGCGCCTCCAGTATCTCCGATCAGAGGAATTCGTGGAGTTGGTCCAAGTCTGTGACATAGAACTGGGCTGCGGAGGAGGTGAGAGTGGTATTGGAGTTGACAGAGAGGTTTGGGTGGTAGCCCTTGTTGGCAAAGAAGGGAGATATGCCAGTGGTAGCACTAGGCACATTGTTGTAGGAGAATTCCATGAGCAGAAGGAGTTCTGACTAGTTGTCTTGCTGGTAGTTGCAGTAGATCCGGAGGTATTGCTTGAGGGTCTGATTAGCGTGCTCTGTCTGACCATCTCCTTCGGGGTGGTATCCCAAAGTGAAGTGTAGGTGCATGTCGAGAGCTTTACCTAGTGACCAGAAGAAGTGCAATACAAACTTGGAGCCCTGGTCGGAGGTGACATGGGAGGGAACTCTGTGTTTCAAGAAGACATGGAGGAGAAACAACTTAGCTAACTCAGCGGAGGTGATGGTGTCGTGTGTCGGAACGAAGATGACTTGCTTTGATAACCGATCTATGACGACGAGGATGGCGGTGAAGCCAGAGGAAGGCGGGAGCTGCTCGATGAAATCCATGGATATGGAGTTCCATGGTTTCTATGGGACTGGGAGCTGCTTCAGGAGACCATATGGGTGATGTCAGGGGACCTTGGCTCAGGAGCATGTCGTACAGGAGGACACATAGTCCTTGATGAATGTCTGAATGCCTGGCCAGGTGTATTCGCGACGGATCAGTTCTAGTGTATGGTTCTGTCCAAAGTGGCCTGCAGTAAGGTGGTCGTGGAAAGTCTGGAGAAGTCAGAGTCAGAGGTCAGCAGCATCAGGGATGTAGATACGCTTGTTCCTTAGGAGGAAGCCTTCTGGGTTTACGGACCATCTCAGGTCATCCAACAACTTGGAGGAGAGGAGGGGTGATGCGACTGGGTCAGCAGGGAGGGAGGAAAGGATATCGGAATGGACTTGTTCTGTGTCGAGTAAGATGGAGGCCTGGAGTAGCGGAGTCTCTAGAAGCATGGCTCGCAAGGACGTCACGAGTTGCTCCGGGCCAGAGATTGTCAGGGTTGACACAAGCGAAGTCTCTATCCCTCTCTTTGGGGTAGATGTCCTAGCATCTAGTCAGTGTGTCAGGTTTAGCTCCAAGCTTACCAGGGCGATATCAGACTGCCATATTGAACTGGCAGAGGAACTCTGACCATCGGGCCTGGTGGTGCATCAGGAGCTTCGTGGTGGAGAAGTACTCCAGGTTCTTGTGGTCCGTGACTACATCAACGGGGTGTGTGGAGCCTTCAAGGAAATGTCGCCAGGAGGTGAATGCCTCGAAGATCGCCAGTAACTCCTTATCGTGCATGTCATAGTTTAACTCTGCTCCAGAAAGCATACAGGAGTAGAACGTGACAGGATGGAGTTCATTGTTGGAGGTGATGGAGAGGATGCTGGCGATGGCGTAGTTGGAGGCATCAGTCTTGACTGTCATCGGGGCGTCGGGGTCCCAGTGCACGAGCACCAGAGCTGTAGTGAACACATCCTTAAGACGTTGGAAGGACTTACAACAAGTTTCAGAGAAGTCCCACGGGGCACTCTTGCGAGTGAGTTGGGTCAATGGAACCACAATGTCAGAGTAGCCATGGATGAAGCGGCAATAAAAGTTGGCAAATCCTAGGAAGGACTGGATGTCCTTGACTTTCCAGGGTTTCAGCCAATCTAAAATTGTCTGTATCTTATCCTTGGCCATAGAGAGGCCAGAGGGCGAGAGGATGTATCCGAGGTATTTGACGATGTCACTGTGTTATTCACATTTCTTGTGTTTGCAGAAAAGTCTGTTAGCACAGAGGTGCTGGAGGACTTCTCAGACGTGCTTCCAATGCGAGGCAGTGTCAGCGGAGTAGATGAGAATGTCGTCGAGATACACCACCATGCTAACATCCAGCATATCAGTGAAGATGCTGTTGATAAAGCGCTGGAAGGCGGCGGGGGCATTAGTAAGTCCAAATGGCATTACTAACCACTTGAAGGAACCGTAGTGTGTTAGGAATGATGTCTTCCACTCATCTCCATCACGGACCAGATGGTACGCGTGCCGGAGATCGAGCTTTGTATAAATCTTAGCTTTGCTCGGAGCCTCAAGGAGGTCTGAGGTGCACAGGAGAGGGTAGCAGTCCTTTTTCATGATCTTGTTCAGGCCTCGGAAATCGATGCATAATCGGAGGAAACCATCCTTCTTTCGGACGAAGAGGATGGGTGTGGCGTGAGGAGAGGTGGATTGGCGGATGAAGCCGATCCGGAGATGTTTGTCGAGGAAGTCCTGAAGGGCTCCCTGTTTGGAGGGCAAAATGGAGTAGAGGCGACTGATGGGAGGTTTGGCGCCTTCCTCAAGTTTGATCTTCAGGTCGAATGGCCTGTGCAGAGGCAAGGTGTCAGCCTTGCCCTTACTGAAGACATTTGCGAATTTGTGGTACTCCAGAGGGACCTTTGACAGGTCCAAAGGTTCTTCAGGTGGAGCGTCGACACACATAGCACTGCGACTGCAAATGGAACGGAGGGAGAGGGCAAAGGGTGTCGATCCTTCAAGCTTGCAGGCCTGGTGAAAGATGGCAGCATTGATGAAAGAGACCGGAGGGGACCAAAGTCCGGGTGCCATGGGAGAATCCAGGGGTTCCGGCAAAGGTTCACACAGAGGAGTCAGAGGAGTGTCGGAGCTCGACTCCAGAGGGACAGAGGATGACATTGGAGTTGGCAAACCTGTGGGGTCAGTTTGGAATGAGATGCTGTTTGTAACCCAATCAATCAACAGATTGCAACAGGCAAGCCAGCAATGTCCGAGTACTATACGACACGAGGGATCCAACGAGGTAATATAAAATGTTTTGGAGGTGGAAACTCCCGAAGTGAAGGATAATTGGAGATCTATAGTGGAGGAGATAGAAGAGGCGGAGGAGCCGTTGAAAAGGCAGAGGGAAAGCATAGGGACAGAATACATAGGTAACTTATTTTTATCTATAAATGCGGAATCTATGAAACAGTGAGTAGAGCCGGAGTCCACAAGTACTGGTACATCGGAGATAGGAAAATCAGAAAGGGAAACTATAGGGCAGAGGGAATTCGGGTCTGAAAGAGAGGACGCATTGAGACAGAGTATTGGAGGAGCACAGCTGTCGGGCTCAATGTGACTCCCAACCTGTGCTGTAGGGGAGTCACACTCTATTTTTTCGCCTCCGAGAAAGTGGAGCTGGGGGCTGGAGCAGGAGTTGTCATAGCTGCTTGAGCCTTCACGGCCCTAGAGGTGCTCTTCGGACATTCTTTTGCGGAGTGTCTAGCAAGGCCGCAGAAGAGGCACAAGCTGAGCTTTAGACAGCACTGTCGCTCCTCGGAGAGGAGCTTGCTGTCCTTGCCCAACTTGGTGGAGATCGAGTCTGCAGAGGCGGACTCAGTCCCACTCTTCTTGTTGGTGGAGGAAGAAGAGAAGCCTTTGGACGACTTGTCCTTAGGTTTGCTGGAGGTGGAGGTAGAGGCAGCACTGGACGAACTGTCCTTGCCAGAGTTGGATGATTTGGAGGCAGATGCGGAGTTGCCGGAGTTTGACCTGGAGGTTTTGGTTGCGTGGGCGATTTTGTCCTTGTGTTCCCAATACTGGTGGTCAATCTGCTGGGCAAGAGCACAGAGTTTGTGAATGTCATCGGGTTTGCCTTGACAAGCAAGCTCGTCCTTGATACAGTCCGGGAGACCAGAGTAGAAGCTTCGTCAGAGAGCTTCTTGGCCCCAGTCTCGGACCTGGCTGGCAAGTCGATTCCACTCGACAATGTACTTGGAGATGCGCTGTGAGTCGCACATCTGGAGGCACTCAAGCTGGGCCTTGGCATCTGCAATGGGGTCATGAGGTCTGAAATTAGATTGTAACTCATATAGAAATGTGTGCCAGCTGTCCATCCATGCGGGTTGGAGGCCCGGCGCTTCAAGTCCGAGGAGGTCCAGCTCGACGTATTCGAGTGCAGTCCCCTTGAGATAGGACTGAGCAAAGGTTACCTTGGTCCGTTCCTTGTGGTAGGTCCAGGGATTGGCCTGGAAGTGGAGTTCGCACTGGACAATGAATGGGCGGAGTTTCTTTGGGTCCATCCTGTCAAACGGGTCAGGTTCCCGGACCTTGGGCTTAGAGCCTTTGGTCTTCTGTTGTTGGAGTGCTTGGCAGGTCATCCCCTTGATGGCATCAGCGAGTTGGGTGAAAGATTCGTAGGTGAGTGGGACTTGGTTGCATTCTTCGCCTTCAGGGTTATTTTCATTGGGGAAGTGCCCAGCAGAGGAACCCTGGTCGGAGTCTGCGTCGGAGGAGCTAGAGGAGTCATTTCTGCCTGAGTCAGCCCCATTGCCCCTTCTGCGTGAAGGGATCGGGGTGCTGGGTCGGACTTGGACAGATTCTTTGTCATCCCATTCCTGGGAACTCATCGAAGGAAGTTGTCAAGTCCGGTTCCTCTGGACTCAAGTCCGATCAGAGGTCTGAGGGTTAGTGTATGAAGTTCGTGAAGGGATGAACAAAGTTCGGAGCAGCAAGGGGGTACCTAGGAGGACGTTGGCGCAGGACTTATGTGTCACGCCCTTGCCTAGGCTCTGTCCTCGTATTTCGTAGGAGAGAGGGAGAGAGAGGAGAGGGAAGGGAGTCAGACAAGAGACAGGAGGTGACTGGTTTGATATTCGTACTGAGGTACAGAAACGGAGTACAGGAAGCTTATATACTGAGGTCTGGTCCAGAGTTTGGATGGAGGAATGGAGGACTGTATGGAAAGGTATGTCGGGCAAAAGGGAAGCATATCTCCAGGAGACAGAGAACATACATAGTGAGAGCATATAGTGTGGCAAAGGGTCGAAGGGATGAGGCTAAGGGTCGTAACTAGGGAATGGAGGGTTGAAGGTACAAAGGGAATACTAAATAAGGAAAGTGAGGGAAGTCCAATAATAGGAGAACGGAGTCCGATATGAAAGGACGAAGTCCGGATTATGGAGGAACAGAGAAGGAGTGAAGGGTCCAGAGGTTTGGAGATCAGAGTGGATATGACAGAAGTTCAGGACTGAGGGTAAGTGGAAGAGGTGTTAGTGGAGACAGAGGTTGTCTGCTACATGCCTTGGAGATGGAGGGCACAGTGACCATGGTGCATGTGGAGAAACTTCAAAAGTCTCCAAGGACCCCACAAGAACTGCCAAAGGCAGTCTGCAGGACCTGCTCATGCTAGGAGGTTCGTCTTGTGTGCACAGACATAGGATTTGTCGGAGAGGGTGAACCTTGACAAGAGGGAGTATGAATATACTGTCAAGTCTGGTTCCTCTGGACTCAAGTCCGATCAGAGGTCCAAAGATTAGTGTATGAAGTTTGTGAAGGGACGAACAGAGTTCGGAGCGGCAGAGGGTACCTAGGAGGACATTGGCACAGAACTTATGTGTTGCACCCTTGTCTAGGCTCTGTCCTTGTATTTCATAGGAGGGGAGTAGGGAGTAGGAGAGAGGGGGGTTGGACGAGAGACAGGAGGTGACTGGTTTTATATTTGTACTGAGGTACAGAAGTGGAATACAGGAGCTTTATATACTGAAGTCCAGTCCAGAGTTCGGACGGAGGAATGGAGGACCATATGGTAAGGTACATCAGGTAAAAGGAAAGCATATGGAGACAGGGAACATACGTAGTGAGAACATATGGTGTGGCGAAAGGTTGAAGGGATGAGGTTAAGGGTTGTAACTAGAGAATGGAGGGTCGAAGGTATAAAGGAAATACTAAATAAGGAAAGCAAGGGAAGTCCAATACTAGGAGAACGGAGTCCAATATGAAAGGGGCAAAGTCCAAGTGAAGAAGTCCGGAGGCAGACAAATGGGGTCCGGAGTAGGGTTTGGAGGCCGGAGTTGGTAGGGGCTGGGATGGATATGACATCCATCAGCATCATGAATCATGCAAAAACCCTGTGCAAAAGTGGTGGACAAGCCCATCCAATCCAAATGTCTAATGGAGACCAGCATGTACCCGTCCTGCGGTGAGTACAGAACTTCAGTGAACTGCAGCTGTGACATAGTGATTCCATTTGGTGTTAGAGATGACAACTCCGATCTCCTCCAGGCCCTCCTATCCAACTCCAAGGTTCCTTAACGAAGTCCTGGACAAACTCCTATAACTCCTACATAGGAGTTACCAAAGTCTCATGGAAGCAGTCAGAGATGGATAGGACAACCAGACTTGTGTCAAATGACATATCAGTACGCATTCCTTATGTCACCCCTTTGCCCTATCTTCACTCCATAATTTCATGCCCCTTTACTATTCCCTTACGGAGATCGCTTGTTTCACTTCGGAGTTGATTGGACTTCGCACTCACATTTTTGCCTACCTCATATATATATTCCCTTTCACTCCTGGGCTCTCCTCAGTCGTTTCTGCTACTCCTTGGGCAGCGGCTAAGGTGAGTACTAGTTTTTGCTTTACCTTATCACTGTTGCTAATTAGTGTAGTGGGCAATCACTGCCCTTTTACTTAGGTAAATACAATCATTTCTGCTACTTCTTGGGCAGCGGCTGAGTGGGCAATCACTACCCTTTTACTTAGATTTTTCACAGGTTATAAGCCCTGCTAGCGCACTCTAGCAATCCGGACACCTGTCGAACAACTTGCAGTAGCCCTTGCTACCCCTGCGGATTTTTTCCTGCACCCTCTGGCCTACTCCGGATCGCTTCCAAAACCCTACCTCTAGGGTCTATACTCCTTGCTAAATCACTTAGCCGGCACCATGTCAGAATCAACGACATCTGATACCATAAACTGCCTAGTCCTAACAGGACCCTTAAACTTCTAAATATGGAAGCTCCAAATCACAGCGAAACTCCATCAGGAGAAAGTCCTAGGTGTCACCCTCGGCACTGATAAACCTCTGACCTCCTCCAAGGAAATCCGAAAATGGACAGAACGAGACGAAAGAGCACACGGAATAATCCAGGACTGCATCTTTGATGCACTTTTACTTAAGATGCAGGCACACACCACTGCCAAGACACTCTTCGATGCCCTCCTAAATCTCCACGAAGCATCCAACCTCGCCTCCACCTTTTACTCATACCGCCAACTCTTCGACTCCTCCTGGGATGGCACCTCCTCCGTCTCTGACCACATCGCCTCCATCTGGACATTGGAGACCCGACTAGCTGGAATGAAGTTCGGAGTTGACTCGAAAGTCCTCACCTTCATTCTCCTCAACTTCCTCCTGAAAACTTCGGAGTGGAGCTCCTTTACCTCCTCTGTCATCAACACAGTGGAGGAAAGCAAGCTCACTTTCGATACTGTTGAGGCAAGAGTTATCTCCGAAGAAGCCCGCCTGAACCCTCTGAAGCCCTCCAAGACAGCGCATAAAGCCTCCAACAGAAGGAGCAATTGCCAGAGTGGTTCCCCACGCTGGTGTGACCACCACCAACACTCTGGACACAACTCCGATGACTGCTGGGCATATCAGGAGTGGGTAAAGGAACTTCATAAAGGAGAAAGGAGAAAGGGAAAGGAGAAGGCAAACACATCGGAGGACCCCCCGGAGCAAAACTCCAGAGCTTCGGAACAGGCGAATGTAGCTAAAGTGTCTGTATCCAAGTCTCTAATCAACCATATTCAGACCTACCTGTTGTCCAAACCAACCAAGTCCGAAACGGACAAAATCATCATTGACTCCGGAGCTACCTCACATATGGTCCCACATTGCTCATGGTTCCATACATACTCTCTGCTCCGAACTCCACACCAAATAGCCCTAGGAAATGATTCAACTGCCCTTGCCACCGGAATTGGAAGCATCGTACTCCACTCCGTTGTAAAAGGAGAAACCTATGAAGTAGCCCTAAGCAATGTGCTATTGGTACCGGAGTTCTGACTGTCTCTAATCTCTGTAAACAAACTAGCCTCCAGAGGGCTGTCCACTCTGTTCCCAGCAAACTCCTCCACCTGCTTCATCCAAAAGGGATTGGAGACCATCATGACTGCATGTCACACCCAGGGACTTTACCATGCAGAAGTCCAACCTAAGGCATGCCCTGAGTCTCGACTTGCCTTGATGGACATAAATATACTCCACCGATGCATGGGACACATCGCACACTCACAGATTGAACAGATGGTCCAACAAGGCCAACTGAAGGGCATAGATGACATCTCCAGAACTCCGACGTTTTGCGAACCTTGTACACTCAGAAAGATGAAAAAACTTCCCTTCGAGTCCCAAAACACCATTTGAGCATCTAGGCCACTCCAAATCATTCACTCCGATGTTGGAGGTCTGATATCCCCACAATCCTGAGAAGGCTACAAGTACTGGCTTTTTATCATAGATGACTTCTCTCAGTTCCCATGGGTTTACTTCCTGAAGAAGAAAAGTGATGTCCTGATGACCTACAACACCTGGAAAATGGATGTCCAAAACTTCTTCAAACAGGAAATTGAGACAGAGGAGTTTTTGAACATGCACATCCAATTCCTTCGAACTGACGGAGGAGAATACTCCAGTTTGGAGTTCCACCAACAACTCCGAGCTGATGGGACAGCACAGGAAATGTATGCGCCCTACACTCTGGAGCAAAATGGACTTGCAGAACGGATGAATCAGACCCTGTCAACACTCGTGAACACCATGCTCAAAGATTCTCACCTCCCGAAGTCATTTTGGGCTGATGCCATGTCCACTGCAGCATATGTCACTGCATGAAGTCCTTGCTCCACCCTCTATGGAGGAGTCCCATACCAACTCCTGTTCGATCGGAAGGTTGACCCAAACTTGTTCCGACCTTTCGGGTGTCTTGCATATGCACTAGTGCCAAAGGAGAAACATGATAGAAAGTTCCACTCACATGCACAAAAATGCATCATGCTTGGATACACCTACGGACAACAAGCCTATAAACTCCTTGACCTGGAACGAAAAACCATCATCTCCAGTCACCATGTAACTTTCCATGAGTCTGGAACAATCTCCAACTCCGACTCAACTCCTTGGAAAGTTGCCAATGAGAAACAGTGGGAGGGCCTCCTGCTGAAGCACTTACACCAGCCGGAGTGCAACAGACAGGAAGAAACCAACTCCACACCTCCAACACCTCCGAACTTCATGAAAGCAGTGGGAGCTCCGGGTCTGGACGATCTAATAGACCCACTCACCAGATGTCTGGAGCAACTCCGAATCGATGTTGCTCCTCCAGAAGCACAGGCTGACCCTGCTCCTGCCCCATCTCCTGCTCCAACTCCACCTTCTTCCCCTTCTCCGGCTCCACCTTCACCTTCTGCTCCCACTCCACTTCCACCTCTGCCTTCTACTATCTCCTCAACTCGGTCTCACTCCCCATCCTGCTCTCCTGCGCGGATTATAGCAAATATCCACAGGAGTTCCTGAAACCATCGACTCACAGATCGGAACAGGGATTACCAGCGCACCCTAGATGAGGAAAGGGAGAGAAGGACTGCCATGTAGGATGGGACTCCATCGGACGAAGTTGAAACTCCAAACACCTCAGACGAAGAAGGCATGCCCAGAGGTTTTGTGAGCCTGCAGGAGGAGCTAGAACACTGCATGTTCGCTGGAGCAGCCAATGCCCCATTGGAGGACCAACTCCCAAACACAATAAAGGAAGCCTATGAACATTCAGATGCAGACCTATGTGTTGCGAATGTGTGCATGTCACACCACCGGCCTTGGCTTCACAGGCTATTACTGAGCCTGGCGAGGTAAGAGGGAATGAGAAGAGAGCTCAAGCGCACTAATCACCTGTAAGGTAGCGGGAAGACAAGTGATCAAAGCTGGGGACGCCAGCTGAGACCCTTGGGTTTATATACTACAGAGTACAGTACACAGACCATAGGGTTCATGAGATAAACTACTATACATGGCTAGTACAAGTACACGAGCGTGAGAGGATTCCCTCCAGGGTCGACAGGGATTAAAAGGGCATGCTAGCCATGAGGCATGACATCATATGATGTCATGGTCTGGGCCCTGCTCATGTGATGGGTCACATGACCAAGAAAAGAAAGGGGTCTGAAGTGGTTTGTAACATTACCCCCCTTTGCTATGACTCAAGTTCCAGACAAGTCGTTGCAAATGGCGTACCAGCTTCAGGGCCATAGACAGCGAAAAGATGATTCATTTCTGCCAGAGACAGGCCGTGGAGGGGGTGAGGGGCAGATGGGGCGGAGTGATGGAAGGCGTCCACGGTGTCATGTGCATTGTTGAGATGGGAAGCTGGTTCCCACGTGTCGTCGGTCTCGTCATAGCCCTTCCACCGAACCTGATACTCCAATTTACCATGTTTCAAGCAGGAGGCAATGACTGCCTCAACCTCATACTCCGGGTAACCTTCTTCTGAGACCTCGATCGCGTCTGGGCGAGAGATCGGCTGCCCGGGCAGTGGGGATCGATAAGGCTTCACCTTTGATACATTCACCACCGGGTGAATCTTGAATGACGTGGGAAGGCGCAGTTCAACTGCGTTGGGGAGGGTTCATATCACCTCGAATGGCCCAAGCCATCGCTGAGTTAATTTACAGGTGGTGTACGGCAATTTCAAATTGTCCGTGCTGAGCCACACCTGGTCACTGGGTGCATATTCAGGGGTGTCCGTTCTAGCAGATTCCTGATTGCGAGCCATTTTCTCGCATATACGCTCGAGCGCCTGTTTCACTTCCTGGTGAGCACGCCCGGTGTTGGCATGGAAGCCTCTAGCCAAAGTGTCTGAGACTCCTTCAAAACCCATCCGGGGAGAGTAGTTTCTGGTTATGGCAAAGGGGGTGGAACCAATAGAGGATGAAAGGGAGTTGTTATGATGGAACTGGGCAAGTTTGAGGTAGTTGAGCCATTGTTCCTGCCTTTTGGCGATGTATGCCCTTAAGTATTGTTCCATTTCCTGATTGATTCGCTTGGTCTGCCTGTCCGTCTGTGGGTGATAGGCTGTGAAGAGCTTCTGCTCGATGCCCAATAGTTTACACAGTTCGGTGATAAAAGATGACACAAACTGTGGGCCCCGATCTGATACGATCGTGTGGGGGATGCTGTGTTGCAACCACATGTGATCGCAAAATAGTTTAGCTAATTCTAGAGAGGAAATAGTTTTCGAACAAGGTACGTAAATAACTTCTTTGGAGAATCAATCAACGATGACACAAATTGAGTTGAACTTGTCAACTTCTGGTAACCCGGTTATGAAGTCTAACGAGATGTCTTCCCAGGGCCAAGAGGCGGCTGGAAGAGGTATAATTTTTCCTGCTGGTGCTTTGGATGAACCCTTCATGAGGGCACACGTGTAGCAGTGGTTTACGTAGGAAACAATGTCTTTCTGCATTTGCGGCCATATGAAGAAATGGTTTATGGTATGATAGGTATGGGCCTGCCCGTTGTGACCCCCCAGGGGATTGTCATGACATGTTTTAAGAATCTCGGCCCGAACAGAAGGGGGAACATAGATTCAGCCGGTAAAATCATGGAGGTAAACCTCCCGTGTGGTATCGTAAGAGTAATTAAGGACATCGTTTATTTTTTGTGATTCTTTTTGTATTTTCTGTAACAATGGTGATTCTAAGGTAACGTTTTTTATAAATAGTTCAGCGGGTAGGACTGTGACATTCTTATTAAGGTTCTCGACTGTGTCGCCATGGTCGGGTCGGCGGGAGAGGGGATCTGCACGGTTTAGTGATCCAGGACGGTAAACAAATTCAAGGTTGAATTCCTGGAGGAGGGCGTGCCATCGCGCTTGGTGCCCAGAAAGGGTCTGGGGCTTTTTCTAATACTCCAGGTTTTTATGATCTGTCCAGACCTCAAACCATTCTCGTCTAATAAGATAGTGTCTCCATTCTTCAGAAGCGCAGATGACCACCATCAATTCTTTGTCGTAGATGGGGTAATTGTGTTTGGTAGCATCGAAGGAATAGGACAGAAATGCACAGGGACGCCACTGCCCGTCTTCGCACTCCTGCCAGAGGATTGCTCTGGTTGCGATGTCGGAGGCGTCGGTTTCTATGCACATTTGTCACGTACTGTCCGGGTAGGCGAGGAGGGGTGCTTCCGTGAATTTCTTTTTGAGAGCAAGAAAGGCCGCTCATTCAGTGTCGCCCCACCGGAAAGGGGTGTCTTTTTTCATGAGGTCATTCAACGGCCTGGCAATTTCTGTGAACTGATCAATAAATTTACAGTAGTAGTTACATAAGCCCAGGAATGCCTGGACTTGTTTAAGGCGTGTTGGTTCTGGCCAATCCGCAATAGCTTGGTTTTTCTTTTCTTGCATTTCAACGCCGTTCTTGGAGACATTCATTCCGAGGAACTCAACCTTGTCCTTGGAGAATGCACATTTTTCGGGTTTGATATATAGGTCGTTTTCTCTGAGACATTGGAGGACTTCACGGACTAGCGCTTCATGTTCTTCTTTTGTTTTCTTTTTTGTAAATATCATCATATCGTCCATATAGATAATGAGGAAGGCGTATTGGTCAGAGAATATATCATTCATCATGTTCTGGAAGGTAGGGGGAGAATTTGTAAGGCTGAAATACATGACTGTTGGCTCATAGGCCCCGATTGGCGTTACAAATGCTGCCTTCCATTCATCGCCTTCTTTGATGCGGACATTGTTATATCCCCAGTGGAGGTCCATGGCTGTGAACATATCTGCACCTTTGAGGTGGTTGATGAGCTGTGAAATTAGCGGTAGGGGGTATGCGTTTTTGATAGTTCCCTCATTTAAATATCTGTAGTCCATTACTAGTCGTTTTTTACCGTCCTTCTTCAGGATGAAGAATACCAGGGACGTTTGAGGAGACTTGCTCGGTTGGAGGTAGCCCTTTTTGACTTCCTTGTCGATGAAAGTCTGTACTTCTTCCAACTCCATGTTGGACAGAGGAATAACTCTCCCCTTCCTTGGAACGAAGTCGGGCTTGAGATCGATGGCGTGATCCCAGTGTTTCCACAAAGGCATTCGATTGGATTCCTGCTCCGAAAAAACATCTAGAAAGTCATGGTAAGCTGCTGGAACCTTCTCGGCCACTCCATCTTCAATAATCCAGAGTTTGAAGCCAAAATATCCGTTCCATTGATGTTTGTAGTTGTCACAGTTTTCGGTGCAGCGGGTGAAGTCAATTTTCTTGTCGACCCAGTTGATGGTGGGGTTGTGGCGGGTGAGCCAGTCATAGCTGATAATCATTTGATTCGAGCCTAGCTCGACAACGAAAGCATTGATTTTTTTGTGATGGTCCTGCAATGCTGCAACGAGTTTAACCCGATGAGTAACTTTTCCAGCCTTGCCCAGAGTACTGTCGGCATTAAATACTTGAATCTGCTGCACTAAAGGAATTAAGTTAATCTTATTTTTGGTGTACCATTTGCGGTCGATGAAGGTGTTGACTGTGCCGCTATCAATTAGTGCTTTTATGTTATCATCTTTTTGTACTGTACCCGTGGAGAAGAGGACAGCAATGTCCACCATGAATTCTCCTCCACTGATCATTTCTTGTGTAGGGATTTTATTAAGGTTAAGGTCAGCGCACTCATTCTTAAAAAGGGAATTAAGCATGCTGTCAAGCCCGGTTCCTCCGGACCCAAGTCCGATCGGAGGTCTGAAGGTTAGTATACGAAGTTCGTAAGGAGGAATGAATGAAGTTCGGAGCAGCAAGGGGATACCTAGGAGGATGTTGGTGCAGGACTTATATGTCGCGCCCTTGCCTAGGCTCTGTCCTCGTATTTCATAGGGAAGGGGGAGAGAGAGGAGAGAGAAGGGAGTTGGACAAGAGATGGGAGGTGACTGGTTTGATATTCGTACTAAGGTACAGAAGTGGAGTACAGGAAGCTTATATACTGAAGTCCGGTCCAGAGTTCGGACGGAGGAATGGAGGATCGTATGGTAAGGTACATCGGGTAAGAGGGAAGCATATGGAGATGGGAGGCATATGTAGTGAAAGCATGTGGTGTGGCAAAGGGTCGAAGGGATGATACTAAGGGTAGTAACTAAAGAATGGAGGGTCGAAGGTATAAAGGGAATACTAAATAAGGAAAGCGAAGGAAGTCCGATAATAGGAGAATGGAGTCTGGTATAATAGGACGAAGTCCGGATTACGGAGTACAGAGAAGGAGTGAAGGGTCTAGAGACCCAGAGATCGGAGCGGATATGATACACGCTAGGTTTATAATCCAGTGCTGAGCTCCGAAGAGACCCCCCTATGGACATATCAGAATCTATTAAAGTTTTCAGCACCTGGCTGATTGTCCTAACCGGGAAATCTCCGTCGGTGCACTCCGAGAGTTCGGCTACAGGCTCAGTGCCAGCTACAGGAATTTCTCCCTTGAGCGTGGTCAATGAGTCGTCTACACCTACCACTCTCATACTGGCGCGCCCGGAGTCCGATCTACTTACTGGTACATGATTAAGTAATGCTGCGCTCGTCGGCTCGAAACCAGATCGTACAAAAGTGTCACTAGCGTCCCTAATCAAGGGGTCCAAATGCGAAGTAACTATTTTTTTGATGTTTTCTAATTTTCTTCTTTTTTCTTTGGTTTTGTCCAGCTTGCTAGGCGACACCCTACCATCGACTAGCTGCTTCCTTTTAAAGCCTCGGACACTTTTGCCTTGGCTTCTGTTTCGAAGACATTGGCTCAATAGGCTCGAGCTTCGTCCGACATATAGTCCTGTCGGGAGGTCATTGCCGCACGGGCCTTGGTTTCAGGCAGTGTTTTGGAGATGACCGCCCACATCTCGGTGTAGTACCCATCTTTATCAGGTACCCATACTTGGCACATATTTTGAACCAGCACTCGATTCTTATCTTGTGCCAGATTATACGATTTCTTCAGGAGCCGGCAGTCCCATCGAATGTGGCCTGGTTTGCCACAGTTAAAGCATGTGTGGGTTTCTGGGGGCCCCTGCACTGCCCTGATTTCCATGGGCACTCCCCTTCCAGGTTGCGTCCCATATTGCGTAAACCACTGGTTAGGTGGTGGTCCCTTGGGCGGATTGTAGTATTGCGCCCCGCCATAGCGCCTTGGTTGGAATCCATGTTCTATCTCCATGGATTCAAAGGAGCGACTGACTTTTCTATAGGTGTCGATCAACTCGAAAATGTCGTCTTCTACCAACATATGTAGATGGACCTGCATGTACACACGAGCGTCCACTGCTCGCTTAAGGATTTCAATGCTGTGACTGTTGTCGATCTTGGCTTCCTTAAAGAGAACATCAAAGTTTTGGAGGAACTCATCTATGGGCCTTCCTTGCTGCTTCAGCCAGTTAAGCTTTTGCAGCGATTCGTGCGCAAGCATATCGATCTGGAAGTGATCTTTGATCTCCTTTTGGAGACCCTTCCAGTCAGGCCATGCTTCATCTCCGTGGGGATAGCCCAATGATTTCCCCGTCGGGCCAGTTGTATCTGCGATTTTGGAGTCGCAGTACTCCTCAAGTTTTAGCCGTGCGTAGGAGGCGGCTTGACCCTCCATTCGAGAAAGGACTGCAACGGCCCTGAGTTTGTCTGAGCCCCAATTCTGGAGCGAGACCCAGAGGGTGATTTAGGTGAACCACACCCGGAATTTGTCTCATGTGCTGTCCCACTTGCCAGGATCGGCAACCTTTTTGGTGATAGCAGAGGGGCTATCCTCCTTTTCCTTAAGAAGGGCCGTGAGGAGCACCTTCAGGTCATCATTGCTTAGCAAGGACGATGACGACATTGTTTGTGGCGGGGGTGGTTGTCTTTGTTTGAATTTGAGCCGGTAAGACTCCTCGGATACTTGTGGAAGTGCTTCAAGCAAGCCCTCAAAAGAGGGGGACTTGCGGAGTTGTGAATGTGCCTGTTCCGGAGAACCAGGCACCAATCCTTCATATTGGGAAATTTTGAAATCCTATAGTCCTTACTCGCCGGTATCTTTCAACCGACGTCTGGGGACACTTGCAGGGGAAGATGTTAAGTAAGGTATGAGAGGGGAAGACTGCTGGCAGCTAAATCTTCTTTAACAGCTTGATTTGGACGGTGTGGGTTCCATCAAAGGGGTAGACTCTCGATAACAAGAGGTGTCGTGCCGTGTATCGTGCATTGATGGCAGACGTCACAGGTATTCCACGAATCTGGATCTCTCAAACCACAGAGAGATTGCCCTAGTGCACTTTGGGCAAGAAGCAATGTTATCCTTATTTAATACGGTGGACGACCGTGTATTCAAGCTGTTAAGGGTGCTATGCCCAGGCCCGTCACATGGTGCCTCTGCGCTATGTCCCTTATGCCTGGGCCCAGCAACCATATATGACGGATTTTCTTTCTTTCTTGATCCGGTCTTCTGATGGGGATAAATGCTCACCTGATCTTGATATCTTCAGCGACGAAACGCTCCATTCACCCAAGGGCTGTGTAAATATGTAGCTTTGACCAAGTGTTGCGAACGCGTGCACGTCACATCACCGGCCTCGGCTTCACAGGCTATTACCAAGCCTGATGAGGTAAGAGGGAACGAGAAGAGGGCTCAAGCGCACTAATCACCCGTAAGGTAGCAGGAAGACAAGTGGTCAAAGCTGGGGACGCCAGCTGAGACCCTTGGGTTTATATACTACAGAGTACAGTGCACAGACCATAGGGTTCGTGGGATAAACTACTATACATGGCTAGTACAAGTACATGAGCATGAGAGGATTCCCTCCAGGGTCGACAGGGATTAAAAGGGCATGCCAGCCATGAGACATGACATCATATGATGTCATGGTCTGGGCCCTGCTCATGTGATGGGTCACGTGACCGAGAAAAGAAAGGGGTCTGAAGTGGTTCGTAACACTATGGAGATCCACTGTGGAGGATGAACTTCTCAGTCTAAACTCAAACCATGTATATGAAACTGTCCTGATCCCAAACGGAGTAACTCCGATCACTTCCAAACCCATATTCCACATCAAACAAAATCAGGATGGTAAAATCGAACACTACAAATTCCGAATCGTTGCTCAGGGATTCACACAGAAGGAAGGAGTTGACTACCAAGAGGTTTTTGCCCCGGTTGCGAACTTGGATTCAGTCTGAACGATTGTTGCTCTAGCTGCCAAACACAACTTGGAGTTAGACCAGATGGATGTCTCCACCGCATACCTAAATGGCGAGCTAGAGGAGGAACTGTATCTCTTACCTCCAGACGGAGTTCTGATCCAACCTGGGTACTGCTGGAAACTCTGATGCTCCTTGTATGGATTTAAGCAGGCAGGATGAACATGGAACAAAACACTTGACAAGAAACTAGGAGAACTCGGATTTACTTGTCTTGATGCTGAGACTTGCCTATATGTACTCCAAAAATCCAGTCAGATTTGTTTCTTAGTTGTTTATGTCAACAATCTCCTCCTTGCAGTGAGTTCCAGAAGTTACATGAACTCCATAAAGTCCATGCTCTCCTCCTCCTTCAAAATGCATGACTTAGGAGAAGCCAAGTACCTCCTTGGGATCGAACTTCATAGGGACCAGAAACTCCAAACCATCTCCTTGTCCCAGTCCCAATATGCACAAACCATATTAGAATGGACGGGAATGTCCAACTCTGCTCCTGTGTGGACTCTGATGGTACATGGTACTTCCTTGTCTGCAAATGACCTGGAGGACAACTCCATACTACCAGAGATCCTTATTGGGAAAAAACAGGTGTCCTATCTCACAGTCATAGGCTCTCTCATGTATTTGATACTTGGAACCCGTCCGGACTTAGCCTACTCCATTGGGACACTCAGTCGTTTTAGTACTGCCCCAAAAGCGTGTCACTGGGAGGCAGCCAAACACGTTCTCTGTTATGTTCGTGCAACTCTGGACATGGAACTCCGATACAATGGAAATGACACCTCTATGGACTCGGACTTCCATGGATACTCCAATGCTGGCTGGTCACAGGACCCAGACAACTCCCGATCCACCTCCGGCTTCCTTTTTCTCAGCAGCTGTGGAGCCATCTCCTGGTCCAGCAAACAACAAAGCATGGTTGCTCTATCTACTACTGAATCGGAGTACATTGGACTTAGTGTCGCAGGGCAACACCTCGCATGGCTTCAGAGCTTCTTCGAGGAGACAGGACATCGCCAGAAGACCCCAACCATACTGTACTGCAACAACCAAGCTACTATCATTCTGTCCTGTGATCCACAGTTCCGTGCTCGGACAAAACACATCCAATGAAAATACCACTTCGTCCAAGATGATCTAGTGGGAAAGGGAGAAGCCATCATACAGTATATTCCTACTGGGGACATGGTCACTGACATTCTGACCAAGGCATTGGTGAGAGAGCAACACTGGAAATTCATTTGAGCTATGGGGCTCCGATTGCAATCGAGTGGGAGTGTTAGAGATGACAACTCCAATCTCCTCCAGGCCCTCCTATCCAACTCCAAGGTTCCTTAACGAAGTCCCGGATGAACTCCTATAACTCCTACATAGGAGTTACCAAAGTCTCATGGAAGCAGTCAGAGATAGATAGGACAACCAGACTTGTGTCAAATGACATATCAGTATGCATTCCTTATGTCACCCCTTTGCCCTATCTTCGCTTCATTCTCATTCCATAATTTCATGTCCCTTTACTATTCCCTTACGGAGATCACTTGTTTTGCTTCGGAGTTGATTGGATTTCGCGCTCACATCTTCACCTACCTCATATATATATTCCCTTTCACTCCTGGGCTCTCCTCAGTCGTTTCTGCTACTCCTTGGGCAGCGACTGAGGTGAGTACTAGTTTTTGCTTTACCTTATCACTGTTGCTAATTAGTGTAGTGGGCAATCACTGCCCTTTTACTTAGATTTTTCACATTTGGTATATTAATGACCAGATTGCTGACTCCAGTAGCAGCAAATTTCTATTTGTTTGTGGCAGTGAATGACTTGGGAGGGATAGGCCACATATCAGTCATTTGCTCACAATCAGGGGTAAGATGACAGGTTGTCCGAGAATCATATAACTCAACATGTTCCTTTGCTCATGGAGCAGGTTCCTCAGTGCTGGCCTCCATTACAGGGACAGGGACAGTGTCATCATCACTGTCCAAGTTATCATCATGCCAACCACTCCCCCAAGGGTAGTTATCGCTGGCCTCGGAAAAGTAGCCATCATCATCTGAGATGTTACCCTTGAGATCAAGGACAGATTCATCGTCGCTTTCGCTCAGTAGGTCTGGTAGTGAGTCATTATCTTGAAAACTTTCCAAATCAGGTAGTGAGTCATTGTCACTAATGCTCTCTAGTTCTGGTAATGAGTCATCGTCACTGACAACCCCAAAGACACTGTCTTCATCGTCATCAACCATGGCAAGGTGGGTACTACCAGTGGAGGGCACTGCCAGCTGCTTTTTGTTGGCAGGTTTTTTGTTGCATTTTGCAGCTAAATGCTAATCAGATCTGCATGTCCAACAGAGCTGCGTTGGTCTGTATCCATGCTGACCATGGCCTCTGTGATCTCATCTGTGGGTACAAGAAGAGGAGACAACCATCACTTTGTCATGCTCCTTGGTATCACTATGAGCAGTTCCTTTCACCTTGTATCTGTCTGCTTCCTTGCTGATCAATGAGATCAGGGTATCAGGTTCAATGGTTTTCGAAGTGGCATAGAGATGAGCAGCAGTGAGTTGGGTTGAAGCAAAGTTCATGAGAGAGTGTGGGAGTGAGCGAATAATGGTAGATCAATAGTCCTTTTCATCAACATTTACCCTGATGGATGCTAACTCCTCACACTTTGTCCAAAGATCATCAAGAAATTGGCGAACATACCTTTCAGGAATTTTGATTTAAGGAACTGAGCTCGGAGTTCAGTTTGTGCATAGGCGCCTTTCTCCATATATTCACAAGTGATCTCCTTCCATATTAGCTCAACAGTCACCAGCTTTCGCACCTTTAGTGCAGTTGAATCCAGAATTTGCTGGGTAAGCAAATGCTTTAATATATCCTTATTCTTTTTCTACTTATCTATCTCTGTTTTCTCATCAGCTGTTGGTGGGGTTTGCCCAGTCAGCATGGTGGCTATGCCATTAAAGTGGCCCCACATCTCCTTCACCTCAACAGTGACCTGGAAGCAGAAAGAGAATATGGCCCAGTTTGTTCCTTTCACATCAAGCTTAGGAACATTGTTCGGGAGGGTGTCAGTCATGAGTGAGATGGTAGTAGACATAGTGGTGAGGTACTTGAATTGATTTGTTGTTTACATAGTGAGCTTGGGGCTCATAACCTATAAGAGCTATGAGTGGCAACACATGGTGGAGTGGCTGCAAGGAGATCGCTCAGTTGTTGCACAGGACAAACAAGCCGTATATTACCTGGGAGGAGATCACTAGGTAGATCATAAGTACACATAGCACAGACTATATAATGTATGATACTCACCTCAGTCATTGCATGGGACAAATGAGCTGAGGTGATTCATTCCAAGATGAAGCATATATACTATCTGTGCCACTGATTGTATGAAAAGGGAAGGACATATGGAATCAAAGGGAACAAAGGCAGATAAAGATGTGAAAGGAAAACAAGGTCTGTATGTGTTACAAAGGCATCGGCAGTCCTAAAGTATTGTGTCCAAAAAGGCGGTCTGGGTCCATTGGGTGGCTGTGTGCATGCTTGCATAATGTGACAAAAGGTAGTGTGACTGTACCATGGTGAGACTTATCAGAATGCACCCAAACCTTAACACTGTTTGATGTTAGGTACCTGCCCAACTCACAAGTGCACCTGATCTTCCTAGGCTATTTACTATGTGCAGGAACTACTGTGAAGGGTACAGCAGAACAGATCAATGTGTTATATAGAGATGGAGAGATACTTACCCCATTTACTCCAGGGCAATTAGGCCCAAATATGTACACTCTCCAAAGCACCCCTAAACCTAAGAACCTCCACACTAAGACTGAGCCCACCTAGGACATATTTCATTGCTGATTCAGTCACCCTTCTAAGGAGGTTTTGAAGTGTGTGTGAAAATATATGTGAGGCTTCCCAGAGATAAGCATATCACAGAAGGATAAAATCTGTCCTGGCTATGCTCTAGGCAAAATGCCTAATCGCACCTATTCACCTGATATGTAGTGAGCTACTCATGCTTTTGAACTTGTGCACTCTGATATTAAATCATTCCCCATTAAGTCATATCACCACTACAAATACATTATCACCTTTGTGGATAACTATACATCCTTCACATGGATCATGCCTTTGTGCACAAAAGATGCTGCATTGACAGCAACCAAGCATTTTATGTCAATAATCCAGATGCAATTCAATGCAACAATCAAAGAATGGATGTCTGATGCAGGGGGAAAATACAAGTCAAATGCTTTCAATAAGCTCCTAGCTGACAATGGGATACATGTATTCCAGAGTGCTTCACATGTACCCCAACAGAATGGTCATGCAAAATGCTTTATGTGCACTTTCATGGATAAGTCTGAAGCTATGTGCCTTGAGGCTTGCATTCCAGACAGTTGGTGGGAATTCCCAATGGCCCATGCATGCCATCTGTACAACAGGACACCACTCCACCAACATAACTGGCATACCCCCTATGAGCTCCTCTAAAGGATAAGCCTGACATTAGCCACTTGCATGTGTTTGGTTGCATAGCATACATATTCATCCCTCAGGATGTGCACACCAACAAGATGGCCCCTAAGTCAGAGCTGATGGTGTACTTAGGCATCGCTCCTGGACATGAGAGCAATTTCATTTTCATGCGCTCTCCCAATAATGTCATCTTCACTTCCACATATGCCCTATTTGATGAAGCACAATTTCCAAAGTGCAACATTGCACCTTGCAAACAACCTGCTGCACAAGACCCTGCTCCCAAGATTGAAGAGTTTGAGCCTATAGAGGTTCCTCCTCCCTTTAGAACTGAGGACAACCCTACTCATCCTTGTCCTCGTTGTCTCCCAACTTCTCCCCCAGTTCAACCTCCTTGTCCTCCAACTCCACCTCCAAGAATGCCTTCACCTAGACATGAACCTCCTTCACCACCTTGCTGACCTAGAAAGGGACAATGCTCTCTGAATCCTAACCCACTCTCAGCACACTCCCAGCATGAACATTGTGTGCCCAAAAGACCCAACAATGTATATGGTGATGACCAACACCCTGTGAAGCAAGTAAAGGAATTTGAGCATGCTACACAATGGTGCAATATTATAAATCTGCAGCCTGAGCAATCAGAACCAGATCCCTCTGTTGAGCAACACCACCCTCCAGAAGGAGATATGCCAAGTCAATTCCCAAGCAAACCTACACCGTCTGCCCTCACTGATGCAGCACCAGTCTCTTCCACCACTCTGAGCAAGAAAGATGTTGAGCAGCTATGTCAGGAAGGGGGAGCTGACTTGGTTGCATTTCTCATGTCTAAGGCAATCTCTCTGACCAATTCTGCAGGATCAAAGCCAATTTGTGAGTGGATATTTAGGGACATCCTTAAACTACCTACTGCAGACCAGAAGAAGTGGAAAGCTGCATGTCACAACCAGCTGGAGATGCTTAAGAAGCGAGACATATACAAATTAGTAGATCACCCCAGAAACTGGCAGGTCATTAAGAACAGATGGGTCTTTGACATCAAACCAGATGGTTGAAAACATGCACAATTAGTCATGAAGGAATTCTCCTAGATCAAAGAACTTGACTTTGATCAGATATTCTCCCCATTTGTGTGCTTTGAGACAGTGCAACTTATGCTTGCACTAGCTGCCCTGGAAAACTGGCATATTGAAGCTGTAGATGTCCATAGTGCCTATTTATATGGCAAGCTAGATGAAGAGATCTACATGGAACAGCCAGAGGGATTTAAACTTCCTAGCCAAGAGAACAAAGTTCTCTGCCTACTCAAGGTGTTATACAGTCTTAAACAGCCTTTCCACCATTGGCATGGTGGAAAGCCCTCAATCAGTCCATGAAAGAACTTGGCTTTGAATGCCTTAAGTCAGACACTGGCTTATTTCTCTACAGAAAATGTGGCACCCAAATGGTAGTTGCAATTGTCTATGTAGATGATGCTATGTTCTGTGGACCCAATAAGCAAATCATTAATGAGGTCAAATCCCTATTCATGAAGAAGTGGGAATGCAGAGATCTTGGTGTAGCTACCGAGTTTCTTCACATGTGTATCTGCTGCTCAGGATATCAGATCTTAGTTGATCAGTGTGATTACTTAGAGAATGTCCTAGTGCAATTTGGCATGCTTAATGCCCACATTGCTCCTACATCTTTGCCTCAGGGGTACTCTACCCCCTAGATAACAATCAAACTGCTGATTCTGGAACTCACTCACAATTCCAATCCATTATTGGGTCATTGCTCTACATCATGTTGGGCACCTGTCCTGATATTGCATATGCAGTCACTGCCCTCTCTAGGCAGGCTGCCAACCCTACAGAAGATCATGTAAACAAAGCACTGTACATCTGCTGCTATTTGCTTGGTACTCACCATTACTTCTTGATCTATGATGGTGCTTCTGGGGATGGCATTACTGCTTGCACTGATTCAGATTGGGCTTCAGATCCAAACACAAGGCACTCTCAGACTGGCTGGTTCCTTAAACTGGCTGGTGGCATATTCTCATGGCAGATCTGAATCCAAAAGGTTGTCACCCTGTCCTCTACTGAGGCAGAGTATATTGCCTTATCTGATTGTAGTCGCCAAGTGATATGGATTTACCAACTACCTGGTGAAATAGGGTATAAGCTGAAAGCAATCCCCATATGTGGAGATAACCAAGGATCTATCTTCATGGCTTCCAACTCAGTAACCAAAAAGCAAAACAAGCACATAGATATTCACTCGCACAGTATTAAAGATTGGGTAGCTGAGAGAAAGATCGAACTCTTCTTTATTGAAGGTTCTACTAATTCCACTGACATATTCACTAAGAACCTTGGACACATCAAGTTCAAGCAATTCCAATCGCAATTAGGTTTGGTCTTTTATGATCATTCACAGGCTTAGGCCACATCCTACCTATAATTGCTTATGTGCCTTAACCAGCTGCTTAGCAAGGGGGAGTGTTGAACAAGCTAAGACTTGTTTTAGCCCTATTCTATAGTAGAGTACAGTAGTTTACCTAGTATAGTGTATTACATCAGCTGTACTTACATTTAGACTCAGTCGTCTGAGTTTGAATCATCTCTTGATTTACTATCACTACCTTGTGTGAACATATCAACCAATCAACTGTGCTTATGTAAGTCCTACTAGCCTAACCTCTGTAGCTTGTTGTGTGCCTGTTCAACATGGATATAGTTTGCATCCTCATGTTCTTTTCATTTTCACATCACAGCTCATCAGCAACAGGACAAAGAGTGCCAGCCAAGCACTATCCATGCACTGTGGTATGCTGGTTCACCCTCTCAAACCAAGCTGACGAGAATATGGGAATGTGGATCATTCACCCAGGTTTCAATGCTCATCACCAGCCTAACATCTCTATCATCTATGCTGATACAATATGCTGTGCTGCTCACCTCATTTCAGTTTATAGTATGCTCCAAATACCACATGAAATCCAACCTCACCATTCATATGATGCCTTTTGTGCTTACTATGTTAACAAATACACAGATCATCATGCCTTTGAAATTGCTTTGTAATTGTCCCTTATTAGATCCCACATATATTTTTTGGTATTCAGTACACTTAATGACAGTGTTGTGTTTGACTCAAAGTGCATGTCTACTGTTAGAGATGACAACTCCGATCTCCTCTGGGCCCTCCTGTCAAACTCTGAGATTCCTTAATGAAGTTCTGGATGAACTCCTATAACTCCCATAGGAGTTACCGAAGTCCTATAGAAGCAGTCGGAGATGGATAGGAAGGCCAGACTTGTGTCCAATGGCATATCAGTATGCATTTCTTATGTCATTTCTTTACCCTATCTTCACTTCATTCTCATTCCATAACTTCATGCCGTTTCCTCTTTCCCTTTATGTCATATCCACTCCGATCTCTGGATCTCCAGACCCTTTACTCCTTCTCCGTTCCTCCGTAACCCAGACTCCGCCCCTTTTGTATCGGACTCCGTTCTCCTATGATCAGACTTCCCTCACTTTCCTTATTTAATATTCCCTTTGTACCTTCGACTCTCCATTCCCTAGTTACGACCCTTAGCCTCATCCCTTAGCTCCCATTACGTATGTTCCCCATCTCCATATGCTTCCCTTTTACCCAACGTACCTTTCCACACGATTCTTCATTCCTCCGTCCGAACTCCGGACCAGACTTCAGTATATAAGCCTTCTGTACTCTGTTTCTGTACCTTAGTACAAATATCAAACCAGTCACCTCCTGTCTCTCATCTGACTCCCTTCTCTCCTCTCTCTCTCCCTCTCTCCTATGAAATACGAGGACAGAGCCTAGGCAAGGGCGTGACACATAAGTCCTGCACCAACGTCCTCCTAGGTACCCCCTTGCCACTCCGAACTCCATACGAACTTCATATACTAACCTTCGGACCTCCGATCGGACTTGAGTCTGGAGGAACCGGACTTGACACTTTACCATTTCCTTACGGAGATCACTTGTTTCGCATTGAAGTTGATCAGACTTCGCGCTTGCATCTTTGCTTACCTTATATACATATATATTCCCTTTCACTCCTGGGCTCCCCTCAGTTGTTCCTGCTACTCCTTGGGCAGCAGCTGAGGTGAGCACCAGCTTTGCTTTACCTTATTACTATTGCTAATTAGTGTAGTGGGCAATCACTGCCCTTTTACTTAGATTTTTCACATCTACTTTGAGGGCTTTATGTATGGAGATGTGAAGTAAGAGTTTGTCACCTTGGCTTAGTGTGCTTTCCATCACTTGGAGCTTTAGTACTTCTGCCAGCATTGTCAAGTTACTAAAGCCAGTGAAAGCTAATGGTATACGCTGTTAGAGATGACAACTCTGATCTCCTCTGGGCCCTCCTATCCAACTCTGAGGTTCCTTAATGAAGTCCTGGACGAACTCCTATAACTCCTACATAGGAGTTACCAAAGTCTCATGGAAGCAGTCAGAGATGGATGGGACAACCGGACTTGTGTCAAATGACATATCAGTATGCATTCCTTATGTCACCCCTTTACCCTATCTTCACTTCATTCTCATTCCATAATTTCGTGCCCCTTTACTATTCCCTTACGGAGATCGCTTGTTTCGCTTCAGAGTTGATCGGACTTCGTGCTCGCATCTTCGCCTATCTTATATATATATTCCCTTTCACTCCTGGGCTCTCCTCAGTCGTTCCTGCTTGTAAGGTGGTTATATTGGGTGCTCTGCACCCTGTCCTCACTCCTTACTCACACTGGTGAAGTGTACCAAGTGGTATTCACAGATGAGTAATGTAGGAGTAGTATGAGGATTGGCCTGTCACCAGGATGGGTCTTTCCTTTTCTATCTACATACCACACATGTGATTACCTCATATCACATGCGCTTGTAAGTGCACGTTCAGAGGTCATTACCCCATTTAGTATCTACAGGGGCTACTGCCCCTTACACCCTCCCCCTGTAGAGCCAGTAGTGGCTCAGACAAGAGGGACGCGCAGTTAATATATATTCA